>JAHWFP010209415.1:4643-34337 GCA_023313725.1 Lithobius niger | reverse complement strand
CCCCCCCCCCCCCCCCCCCCCCCCCATTGCAAGTGCCAAATTTGCAACCAAATGACAACGTACTGTACTTTTTATAAAACAATTTGAGTTAAAAGCATTTAAGAATGACGGTTCAAATTTCATCAAATCATGTGTCCTATTCCTAAGGTCAGATCAGTCACTGTATTTGTATTAACATACTATAGCTCCCAGGGATTTGCCCCTGACGCGACTAAATGACAACGTTATTACTGAAGGTTAGAATTTTGCAGATAGTAAGAAACATTAATTCATTCTGTATTTTGTTCCCCGTTATCCCCCGTAGTCCTACTTTGTGGTGACCACATATAATCTCGAACAATCGTATTTGTTTTCTAGTCCATTTACCATGTGCAATATTTACTATGATCAAAATTTATCTGTATATCGTACCTACTACGAAAAAGAGTCAATAATAGTTTGTTACTTACGATAGATTACTACCTGAAGACTCAGTGACTTTACACATACTCAATTCCGGAAACAGAAGATTTGTCAAGTTACATTCTTGAGCTAGTGAAAGAGCTTGGTGTTGCAACTTAAGTGGTCGTCGTGAAAAATGGAAGCGTACATAAAAGGACGTTCCCTTGAGAAATTGGTTGCGAAAGCTGAAAAGGTCAACGAGAATTCAACAACCCGAAAAACAGGAAAGTCTACCGACTATTTGACAATTTATTCTTGAACTTGCACATGAAGTAGTGTAATACGAAAGCAAACCTCTTACTGAACCCAAGCCAAACTTCTGTTTCACGCACAGCATGTACAAAACCTTCATACTCTTTTTTGGCCATGCTGTGAACTTCATGGACGTAAAGGCGATCACCAACTAGCACAGATGGACGATTTTCAGCCAATCCAGGTACCTAGAAAAGTTTACTTAAATTAAAAGCACAACCTCCTCACTACTACAGAAAAAAAAAATCAATTTTAAATATTAGACGAATCTCACATTAAGTGATAATAAGTGAGGTTTGTCCTTAACTTCCTGCAGTTTAACTTCTTTCATGTCATACTGACGAATATCCACATTCATTTGTATTTCTTCTAAGTGTAACAATAATTGGAATCGACGACAGTGATTATCAGCAGATAAGTTACTTTCTAAAAGAACCCTGCAAATAATATTATTGTTTAAAGGCTGACTTTTAACATGCAACATTATGAATTACACTCAATGACTCAGGTTAATAGTAAAAATTAAAAGCTTGTCAAACAAGAATACTAAAATTAGCATAAGGTCAATTGCTTTGCAAGTACTGGTTCATAGCAAACACCGCAATTTCACACATATAACCCACCTCCCATATAACCCACACCACTAAAAAAGGTTTAACAAAGTTTGAACGAGTTCACTAGTGCGTACCATAACACCAGGCTGTTGGCATTCCAACACATTTACTATCTTGTAATCCAAGGTAATTAAACGCTCGTCTTTTTATACTGTATACTATCTTCATACTGATGGGACATATCACGAAGGTAATAGGACGTGAAAAGGGACGTATGACGGCAAGAGGCGGCTTCCAATATGTCGGAGACTGGTATGTTGCTATGAAAAGCCCAAGATGTAGAAATAGCACGGAGTTCGTGGTCCGCTACACGGATACCTTCGTCAGCACAAGTGATATCAAGTGCGTCATAAGCCTGGACGATAACCGTTTTTAGCCAAGTGGCAATCATTCGGGACGATGTGACGCCAGTCTTGTGACTAAATGGGAGGAACAGCTGGGAGCGTCCTCGTCGGATAGGTTTTGAAGCTTTAAGATCAAATCGAAGAGCTCGTACCGGACATAAGGAACATTCATCGTCTTTTCCTACGATTTTGAAGAGGGAAGGATTATAAAAGGATGCATACGTTTGTCCGGTTACTGGGTCTTGGCTCGGAATGATGCCCATGGGGTGAGTGTGACACCGGCGTAATCCAGGAGAAAGAAGCAGTCTGATTCCGTGGCTGAAAGCGCTTATAGTTCGCTACACCGTAGACAGGCAGCAAGGGCGATGAGGAACAGTTTTCCTTGTTAGGTGACTGAGACGAGAGGAACCGAGGGGTTCTTTAAGGAGCGGACAGGAGTGCCGTTAGGACAAAGGATACGCCCCAGTCGGGAAACTGTTGCTTGATGCATGGTCTATCAAGACGGAATGAATGGATAAGCGAGAGATGTGATAATCGGAAAGCAAGTTTGCGTTCCCTGCCGCTTTGAATACGGCGTTCAGGGCGGAACGGTATACCAAAATAGTGGAACCGTTTACGCTGCTGTTAAAGAGAGATGTTAAGAAGCGGAGGAGGTCTTCCATAGGGGGACGGACTGGATCGACTTGTTCTGTAAGACACCAATGAAACCATTGTTTCCAGTGACTGTCGTAGATTTTATTGGTTGAGGAACGACGGCTCGAGAGGCGATGCGGACGGCTTCGTCTTCAAACATGCCAGTTGCTCGGAGCAATTGGATGATAGTAGCCACCCGTGAAGTCAAAATGCCTTGATGTTCGAGTGGTGGATCATGCCGTTGAATTGGGTGAGTAGGTGCGGACTGTGGGGCAGAGGATACGGGGATCGACGCTGGGAACCAAGCTGCTGCTGGCCAATCCGGGGCTATGAGAAGGAACCGACCGTGGCATGATGCAATCTTGCGTAGCACTATAGGGAGCAGGCGTGGTGGAGGGAAGGCATAAGCGTGGGGTAGGTTCCAATCTAGAGTTAGTGCATCCATGCCCAGGCACGTGAGTCGGGGAACGGACTGATGAACAGGGGAAGTCTGGCATTGAACCGAGTGACGAAGAGGTCGATCATTGGTCGTCCCCATATCGCAAACAGGGCTGAGCAGACGTTGGAATCCAAGGTCCATTCGCTTGTTGGAGGGTTTCGCAGTGGCAAGGAATCGGCGATCACGTGCCGGGAACCGGAAATGTGAAGAGGCAGAAGTTCTACTTTGAGTTGAATGCAGAGTTGGAAGATGTCCGATGTTATCTGATGAAGGAATAGGGAACGTGTCCCCCCTCCTTTCTTGAGGTATGCAACAGCGGTTGTGCTGTCGATGTGTACTAGGACTACTCAACCGGAGACATGATCTTGAAAACGCCGGAGACTGAGAAGGACCGCACGAAGTTCCAGGTGATTGATGTGCTCCTGGGGTGGAGACGGCCATGGGCCTGATGCAGTGAGGTTGCCAATGTGTGAACCACAACCTGTGAGTGAGACATCCGTGAACAGATGTAGGTAGGGAACTGGTTTGTGAAGGGGAACCGAGGCGGTGAGGTTCAACACGTCCGTCCACCATGTAGAGTTTGTAACGGGTAGGACGAGTGGAGTTGTTGCGGTGGCAGTGTGAAAGCCAGAAGGGGATCGCCCCATTGGTCCGCTCAGTAGTGGTGTAAAGGGCGGGCCATCCAGCGACCATAGGGGACGAGGTCTGCAATGGAATCGATTGTTCCGATAACGGAGGCAAGTTCGCTGAATGTGTGGTGTGGCAGATGGAGGAATGCCCGTACAGAGGTTACGTGTTTGGCAATGCGTTCCGGGGAAAGCATAACTGCAGCCTGAGTCATGTTGAAGACGCCGAGGAACACAAAGGACTGGGCTGGGTGTAGACGAGACTTGGGCAGGTTGATACCTAGGCCTAGGAAATAAAAAGAGACGTGAAGGATCGTAGATTTCTGGTAACTGTTGCCGGATCGGGGTGAGGCAGGAGGCAGTCGTCTAGAAAGGCATGAATGCGCATTCCTTGTTGGTGCAGATGAGCAAAGACGGGGCGCAAGACCATGGTAAAAATGCCAGGAGCCGCATTGAGTCCGAATGGTAGGCTGCAGAATTCGTAAATTCTTCCGTCGTGAATAAAACGAAATAGGTGGCGGACAGAGGCATGAAGCGGAATGTGTAGGTATGCGTCTGCCAAGTCGAGCGAGACTGTCCAATCCCCACGACGTAACAAGTCTAGGATGGAGGTAACTGTCCATCTGGAAGTGGGGATTGACTATGAATTTGTTTAGTGGTTTCATGTTGAAAATTAGTCGAGTGCTGCCCGACTTCTTCTGGCAAAGGAAAATGCTGCTGTAGAACCCTGCTGTGAACGGCGGTTGAAGAATGCGAACTGCATTTTTGCACTTATCTCCGTATCTCTAATACCCACGACGTAACGAGTCTCGGATGGAGGTAACTGTCTCCATCTAGAAGCGGGGATTGACTATGAATTTGTTTAGTGGTTTCATGTTGAAAATTAGTCGAGTGCCGCCCGACTTCTTCTGGCAAAGGAAAATGCTGCTGTAGAACCCTGGTGTGAACGGCGGTTGAAGAATGCGAACTGCATTTTTGCACTTATCTCCTGATGTAAGGCTAACGGGCCGGACCTGTCCCAATTCCATGGCGAATTTCGTAGAGGCGGAGGAACCAGGAACTTCGGTTTGAAGCCATGAGAAATGATTGAGTGGATCGTGGAATCACTGGTAACTGTTTGCCAAGCTGGCAGGAAAAAACGTAATCGTCCCCCTACGAGCTGTGGGGACGGAGGAATGTCAGTAAGAGTCTCGATTCCGGGAACGTGATCGAGATGGTGCACGTTGTCGCCTGTCTGGGGTAGAGGCACGTCCCAAGGATCGACCACGTCCGCGTCCTTGGGAACAGATGGGAAAGGGCGACGAGGAACGTGGAGGATTGGATGGAACTGATTCAGGTGTCTTGTGTGCAGGCCAACTTTCAGTGGGTGCATCGGAACGTATAGTGGGCGTAGAACGCTGCCGTTTAATTTGACGGTTCTTGTTGAGTCGAGGTTTTCGGGAAACGTCGAGATGAGGAGCGACTTTAGGAATCAAACCTCGAAAAAGTGATTCCGTTTCGTGGATCGGCTGGTTCCAAAGCAATTGACGATTGGAATCGTGAAGGTTTGTGGCTGTATTGAGCGCTATTTTTCGCAAGAGGAGAGTCTAATTAAATAAGGCTCTGGTGAACCAATTCATTGCGTGATATATAGCGAAGCAGCTTTGGCGGAAGACCTGATGAATAAGGAACGCTAGTTGTCGCGTATCCTGAGGAGGAGGATCGGCGTGAAGGCGTTCGCATAATGCATTGGCTGCAGTGCTTAGGACGTCAGCTTGGGACGCCGCGTGCAGACCCAGGCGTAGAATGCGATCGTTGTCTCGTAGCACATACACAGGAACCGCAGCTCAGCGCGGGAGGAATAAGGCGGAACCGAAGTCGAGTTTTGTGTCAGCGGTGAGAAATTCCGACTGTGGATATGTGTCGAAATTGCGTGGATTTGTCGTTCCTTCACCAATAGGACGAAAGAAGTAGTTTTCCCGTCCGGGACGTGGCGGTGGTGGTTCCTTATCAAGTTCAAGAGGGGAACCGTTTCCTAGTAAAACGCCACCGTTTCGTAGGAGTGTCGTCAGCAAAGTGATCGATTGGCCCAGTAACAGTTGCTGATATGGAAGTTGGTCTCGTAGACCAAACCCAAATCCTGTCGCCAAGCCACGATTTTTATTGGCTGGTTCGGCGGACCGAGACGGCTTGTAGAGAAAACAGTTGGGAACTATTTTCTCAACTGTCTTTAGTCGATCAGGGAGCGGAATGTCAGTTGGGTCGGGATCTACCGGGAACGGTGCATCGGAGAACTCTGGAAGAGATGGATCCGGTGAATAATATTGGTCATCATCTTCTTCTTGCGGCGGTGGAGCGACGGAAGGTATTGGGTGAGATGGTCCGGGAACGTCGTCCACGGAACGTGGCTTCTTCTGAGTGGAAGCTAGCCATGCTGAAGTGTAATCCGAGGTAGGGGCCTTTCGCTTGAAGGTCCGAAGGGATAAGTCCATCAGTTCGTGCACTTGGGAACTGGTTAGGCGACCTGAGGAACCTGGAATGGCGGAATGAACACTGTGCCGAGAAGAACATGATGACAAGTCCAAGGGTGGAGTTGCATAGCAGAAGCGGACGCAACCTAGGCCACTACTTTACGATCCTTGAGCTGAAGCTTTAGACGAGCATAACGTGGGAAAGTTCGTTCTGAATGGAACGGACGTCTGGAGAGCGGACTACTTGCCCGCAGCGAATCGGGGAGGTCTCGGCTGTGTCGAGAGGAACGGAGACTTCCGACAAGAATGGGTTGGTAGGCGGAGGAAGCCGATCCAGGGATTCGCGGTCCGCTGAGAGTTCCAAAACTTCAACAACTACAGTGGCGGATGGATCCGCCGAATCTGGGAGGCGGAACGGCGAACCGGACCAGCGGAACTGTCCACCTTTCAGAATATCCCAAGTATGTCCATTTCAGGTTATTAGAAACCCCACAAGAGCACTTTGAAACCAAAAATCACCAAACGCTACGCTCGCCATTACCATTTCACCTTTAAATAGGTCCCTATCTAAGCTTAACAATTTTGTTTAGGATTAATGGAAAGAATGGCTCCCCACCTTTCAGAACATCAAAAAGTACATTTTTACGTATACTCACAAGGTTTTTGTCAATTCCTGCTCCAAGCCAGGAGTTATTCCATTATAATGTTTCAAACCATGATTAGTTAGGGTTTGCAAAGCTGGTGGAATGTCGTATCGTTTCAGTGGAATCACCTGCTGCAATTCATTTGATACACGATCACTGCAAAAGATTGAAAGAACTAAGTTTATAAAATCTGAGCAAACATTTTTTTCAGACGTCTTCTTGAAGCTACAATTTTAATGACCTTCCAATTTTCAGGCCTGGCTCGACATCTCCTTCCACTTTCACAGCAGCACGAACAGGAGCCTTGTATGGACTGACAGGGTTCAGTTCTATCATTAGTTCAGTCTCTGTCGTAAGAACTAAGGAGCGCAAAACAAAGAATTGTTTCTTGCTCTGCTTTACCTTGAAACCAAAGACTATGGGAATAATATCGTAGCCAACGTACTTCACAGAGCAAGTAACCAAGATTGAGTAAGAATTCCCTGAAATAAACAGAAAATTTAAAGATTTAGTCACTTTGCTAACATTAAAAAAAGAAATTACAGGAAAGTATTTCTTTTGGTTAACACTAGATGCGTCATCAGCTGATTCAGTGATAAAATGCCAATGTTTACGAAGACAACAGCTGACAAAAAGTCTTAGGAGCAACATACGGGCTTATCTCCTTTTCCCTCGGAATTCTTCAAAGGCATGCTTCTGGAACAGAGCATAATTGCAACACTTTGATGGTTTGTTTACAGAAGATGGGTTGATAAAGGGTTTTTTTTCCCCCAGACTCAATGTTGCATTGCAACTTTTGACATCAGTTAAAGAAATGCATGTGCATGAAAATCCACACCTTGATGATTTTTTTAGGGTCCTTATTTACTTCAACTTCATTTTGTTTTTTTCGAATAAACTATTCCATTTTTTGCAATCCTTCAGTACCGTGCGCTCCGAAAGTGTCATTCGTGGCACGTGACCCTACCACTTGTTGGGGCCAGTAATCATGTGACGTCATGCAAAGCGAGTCAAGGTCATTGCCACTGGCGCTAGCGAGCGTGTGTCACTTGTAGACAGCCAGTTAGGAGTCCACGATGGCAGCCCGCAATCTGTGATAAGAGCACTACCGACATTAATCAATACTGAAGAAATAAAACCATTTTAAACTACTTGCACAGTAATAAAAACTTCAAAAAAAAAATTTCCAAAGTGATAAATGATGCTGAATGGAAGAAAAACCAGTGGATATAGCCATTCCAAGGTGGTACAAACTGCAGCAAAGTGAACATTTTTATTAAAGCTGGCAGTCGAACTTTACATTATTTTTTTTTAAGTTATGAAAGCAATTTTAATAGACAAATGATGGAGTGAAGATGAGTGTTAATCAAGTTGGACATAAAGTCTCGGAACATATTTAATAGATGGTCCAAAATAGAGGGGATCGCAAAAGGGGACTACGAGAAAGTTTTGATATCCATTAGTAGATACGTTTGGAAAGCAGAAACAGAATTTGAACATATTTCTCAATTTTCACTACCAGAAACTAATTGTTAACCGACACCTAATACTGGGCACATTTAGTGACCTGGGCTGCTGCTTATCAACTGGACTGAAACATGGTAGACGGTTCCCTCAAGCTGAAAGCATGATGAACAGTATGAATCGCTTGTACCAGTTTCCACACATAATGGACAATAAAAACTAAATCTTAAATGACCTAATCTTCGGCCACAAAACGAAAGATAGCAAGTTCGAACACTCCAATGTCAGCGAGTATACCTATTAATACACATGTTCTAGACACTGCCAACAACCTACAGTGCAAATTCAGATTTAGAAATTCACAGACAAAATCCTACTAAAAGCTATCAACAGAACGGACTTACCTGGACTTATTTCTGCAGGTATTTTGGTACCCATTGTGACACCCTTTGGATCATCCAATTTACACGTCTTATGGTGTTGCAACATATCACACTGAGTTAACAAAACAATCTCTTCACCTTGGTTTCGTACTTCTAGGTTGAGGCGCTTTGTCTCTCCCTGTGGTAGCTGCAGCTCTAATTTGCCTTCTTCCTCATTCAATGTTGTGCCATCGGCAGTTATTAAAATTCCATAGTTATTCGATGTGTAGCTAGACCTGGACACAGTAAGTTCAATAAATAAATGATGGATAAAGCTACTGTATTTTAATAATAATTTGCAGGGTGTGGTTGAAATACTCCACAATACTAAAGGCAAAATGTCTTAACTAGTTCAAACTGAACCGCCCACCAATACAATACTTAAATGAATCCCGCAATTAATAGCAGCAGTGCAAATAACTTTGAAAATTGCTGTGAAGGTTATCCAAAATATATCTAAAAAGTGAAACACGGAGGAAATTTCCAATTAAAAAAAGGTTCTTACTATCGGCAAAATACTAACCTTCAGTATGTGCTAAATCGTTTCGATTTTGCTTTATTTGCCCAAATTTTAAACAGCTTTATCGTTTACAATGCAATGTGTTAAGTTTAGCGATTTGGCCACCAGGTCGCTGGCGGCGTGGCTTATATCAAATGATACAGTGGCCGTTTCCTTCTGTTTTGTGCATCCATGCTAAAGACATGGAAGCCCATTTTGCTTGCTTTGGATCGCGACGGCTTCCTCAATTTTATGTCCCAGCTTATACCTGCAGTAATAAATGGGTGCTTGGTCACCCCTTCCACACTGGAAAACAAAAGCCGTTTATGAGACTGTCACAAGTGAATTGGAGTTCGGAAAAAGCCTTGAGGCATTTTACTTTGACGTGAAGTAGAAATCATGATTTAAATTACGCACATTTCCAAGTTCAGTACTAGTCAGAGTAATTGCAAATTTTAGACGAGTCAACACAAATGTTTTTGTACTCTCGTCCGTCTTCTTCAGTCAGCAACTTGGTTGCCACTCGTTCTAAGGACTACACCAGGTTGCAGGTTCAAGAGGAATTTGAATTCACCGTCTGTGGTCTCTGGTATTTGTGAGGCTGTTAAGTTTTCCTCTTGCGCGAAAGCTGCTGTGGAAGGATGGGTTGAACGAAATAGATGATCTTGGGTCGCATGGCAGAAACAGGGTGCTACAGTGTCATACGTCCACAGAAAAAAGAAGTGCTTTCAGAAAATATCCAACTTACTGCTATTTCCATAATATTAATCCCGCAGGAAGTTGGGAAATTGGAATCGATGGCAATACAACATTGCCAAGAAAGAGGTGTGGCACGTATGAATTCACAGGAACTGGCATTCTAACAGATAGTGAAAATCATGACACCTGAACCGAGTTAGAAGTTTGACATCAATTGGCATGAGTTTTTTTCCAAAAAAGTTGGCCTTCCACTGTGGAAGAAGAGGAAGTAAATTTGAATTTGAGAGTTCGTTGGAATGTGAACAAACTGGTGTTAGCGAGTTCGAGTCTCTTGACTGCCTGAGGTAAGCACTTAGTAGCAGCAACAGTGAGCAGGAAAGCGGACAAAAGGCCCTCTGTGAGGCAGGACTTGTAGAAAGTTCAAATGTGAGCAGATGAAAATTCCGTTGGAAGGAGAGGAGTGGAAGTGGTTCTCCGGACCAATGCCTGGGGAAGACTGTTAGTAAAAACAATCAAAAATTCAGCAGTTTTCAGCATTGAAAAGTGGACTTTTAGAGATAGATTCCAATGCTTTTAAATGATTCTCTTATAGAATTGGATTCTACTAGGAGTGAAGTATTTTTCCAAGTAACTGTGCGTTTGGTTTCTTCGTGATGGGATGCAATGCTGTTTCAAGTTTGCTTTTTTGGTGGAAGAAAAATTTTCCTTGAGGCGGACTTTCATGCATCTCATCTCTCCGAAGTAAACAGCATCACATTCTCCACAAGGCACCATGTACACAGGGCCATAGGTGTAGCCCCCGCAAGGTGGGGGGGCCCCGCTCAAACGAGGACCCCCCGATTTCAGAACATACATTAGAAAAATTTCAGTTTTTAATCATCGTATTTTCAAAACACACAGACACACAAGATGTTATCTCGAACCAAACAAAGACCACTCAAAATCCCACTACAAAGCACCACTCAAAACCAACGAATTATATTCATTCACTTGCCAGCAGTTATTTTTATTAGTACACGTTAAAACAAAATGCCCCACCACATTCTCTTCCCTAAAACACGAAGCGGTGCAGGACTCGCTTTCGTTATGCTGGGCAGCCGAGTTGACTCCAACGCCAGCTGCTTCCTCTTACGAGCCATCACAAAATTACGTCTTGATGAAATAGATGGCCAGCAACACTTTAAAAAATAACAATTTGTGTCGTTACTTCTTACGAACCATAACTACCAACATAAGAGAATAGAAAATACAAAATTGTTTGTATTGAACAATGATTTAACAACTTTGAGCCAATCGTCCAGGACGAGTTTCTCATTTCTGTAGAAACGCTACACGTGGAAGGATGGTTGGCTAAATAAACTATACAGTTGTGGAGTGTATGTAGTAAGCTGAAACTGACGGTTTTTTTTTCCAATTCGCAATTCATTTGCATAGCAATTCAAATTTGCAAATCATGTCATTAAGTCATCTATAAATTCTTCGTCTCATGCATTAGTCCTTTAATTTAAAATGTGTTGAAGCAACTCAAATTTAAAGTAATGAAAGGCCAAGAAAAAACTTAGCTGTACTCAACCGGTTGCCTTTACTTAACCGATTGCCCTCCCCTCCCCCCGGAAAAAAAAATTAAAAATAACGAGCAAAATTAAAAAATTTTCTTTGTATTATTTATGAAAAAGGGTAATAATGTTGCCTAAACAAATTGCTGGTACCGATATCATGCCGAAATTTTCTGAATTCACCCCGCAATAACGTAGGGACCCCCACATTTTTTCTTGCAGGGGGGCCCCCAGAATTCTCAGCTACGGTACTGCATGCACACACTACTCTTGGTACTTAAGGCATCTGAGATGTTGTACATCTCCGGTTTTGGTGGTTTAAGCATCACCAAAAGTCCAACTTTCACACTAAAACTTGCGAATTTTGGCAATTAATACTAATGCTTTCCCCAGGCAAGCGAAAGACTCGCCCTCACGAAACACCAGTTTGTTCACATTCCAACGAACTCTCAGATTCAAATTTACTTCCTCTCTTCTGCAGTTGGCCTTCCACTGTGGAAGAAGAGGAAGTAAATTTGAATTTGAGAGTTCGTTGGAATGTGAACAAACTGGTGTTTTGCGAGTTCGAGTCTCTTGACTGCCCGAGGTAAGCACTTACTATTAACTAGGGCGGCCCCATGCACACGACCGGTTTTATGGAGCAATGTTGTGATCTTCCATTTGCATGAGAATACTGTGATTTCCTGTTACAAGTCGTCCAAGCTTTCATTAGATTTGGTTAGATCCTGAGTTAAGAGACAGAGGCCTAGATAACGTTTGCATAAAAATATTATTGCGTTTGGAAAAAACGTGAAGTCATCAGTACAATGCATCTTTGTTGAAAAGACAGTTCGAATCAGTACTCGAACAGACAATTCAGTTTGAAAGGCACACAGACAAACAAAAGAATTAAGATTATAGATATTCCCATTGCGGACACACAAACAAAACTGCAATCTTAGTTTCCTATAACCACTTTTACTTTGGAGCTTTTTCTTCCACTTTAAATGATGCTCACGTTCAGTTAGTTTGTCTTGACCATTTTTTGTTTAGAGCTTGTGGTATCGAGTTTTTCTTCCACTTAATTCCGATGGCGCTTTTAATCGCTGTTCAGCATGGATGATGGGTAGTTCAGTTTCAGGTATTTGGTTTTTCGAGAAATGGCCAGGCAGATTTTAGGTCAGTGGATGGCTCAACCATTTCATTCTGCGGGTGGCTCTCAGTTGAGGAGCAGGCTGTCCCTATCAGACGTTATGCCTCTGTCGGTAGCCCATCGGGTTTTTAAAGGGTTGGGCATGACGTTTTCCATACTCAGTTCATGAACTCCTCACATCTAGGAAGGGTAGGGAGCCTTAGGATTCAACCTCAAGTGTGAACAGAAGATTCGGATACCACTTGTTAAGTTCGTGGAAGAGTGGTTGGGTCTCATTTCTTCTGAATCGAGAACACTTTACGGCGAACTGTGCCCAGAACTTAGGTATTGAGAGCTCATGGGGGATGATTTCAGTTACAACTGGTGAGCACGAATAATCCATGGGAGCAACTTTAGTTTGTTGGAAGACAAGTTCCCTAAACTGGGCGTAAACGGGAGAGTGTATGACCTTCAGGTGTTCACGATAACTCTGAAACAGCGATTACATTCTTGGTTGCTGACTAAGTTAACATGTCCAATATGAATCTGTGTGAAAGGCTAGGGAATAAGGCTTTGAATGAAAGCTCTTCATCGTCATGAATTCTAACCCTCGAGGCGTTGAAAGAAATCTTGGGTATGTCTGAGATGGTGGTCACCCCATACATACTTTTTAAGTCTCTTGGCAACAAACCAATCACAGATTGGATTGGTCTTCCCTTTGCAGTGGTAATGAGCGTCAGGAGGGCAAATTCTGTGTGGGTCTTTACTTGCGCGACGATCGCTGGAACCTTTGAGGGCCTTTGCGTTTCAAACAATGCAGTTCCTCTTCCGATGAAACCCTCGTTGTGTATTCTTGTCAGACTTTCGTAATTTGGTTAAGAGCAGAGTTCCCGAAACTGCATAGGATTTCGTCGTAGAGGCCAGAAGTATTGATGTTGTGTACCATCTTTAGATCATAGTCAGTTCGGTCCATAATAATGGCGAGGGTCGATTTGTCAGCATTACAAACGGCGATTGCAAATTTGAGCCTTCGTTGACTGGACTACAAGTAGAGCAGGAGTAGATCCTTTAAAACCGAACACATTCTGAGTTGCAACCAAAAAGTATATAAATCCACACCAATTTTTACCGATAGTGTAGAAAAGAATTAAAACGATTTGCAGAACCTTCTTTTCTCTATGTATGACGCTAACAATCTGAAAACTTGAATAACTTTAAATGGTTGAATGTTTATGTGCTTTGAACAGTTACAAGAACATTTTATATAGAAATGAGAAAAAGAAGGATGCACTAACACTGCATCAGTAATTCAACGTGTTATTTGGTACAACAATACTGAAGGAGGATAGAAGTACGTTACTGACGACCTATTGCCATTATATAAACAAAAAATCCGTATCGTAACTTTTGCTACTACAATATGTCAAATGAATGATTATGCAATCATGTAAGAAGCGACCAGACATGGAGTTCTCATCTGACGCGATTATTTTTGTTACAAAAAAAATTTGGAAAGTTTTGTTGCTTTACAGCTTCCAATTCTTCGTTCTTTCTTCATCAGGCTTTCACACTTCTTAATATATGAACACCTTACCTTGCAGTAAATCTAGCATTAAATTGGGGGGGGGGGGGGGGGGAGAGTGCACTGCACTGAGGGTACGCAAGGTTGATTACTTTAAATTTATTTACTCTTTTTATGTGTATTGCCAAACGTTAAAATAACCACCCGAAAATGTGACCCCACAATTTCATGTAGCCAGCTTTTGTTTAAGCTTTGCTGCTTAAGTTTTTTTTATATGTATAAAGATTCTAACAATCAAGTTTAAAAAAGACAAAAAATGCCACTTCCCCCATCCATGCATGCCATCTTATAGGTAATTCAACGATATTTAAGGATAAGCAAACGCTGACATAATTCCCAGTCCCTTCCCCCCCCCCATCCAAATATGATTTGTCGTGGTTGTAAACGGAACGTTGACCGACGAAAACAGACCTAACATGAAGTCCTAATTTCCGCTCTTCTAACACCTTTCTCGAATTTCTACCAACCTATTTCAAGTGTGGCAGATACATACTATACTATATAAATGAATACACACGCCACACGTTTTAATGTTGTAGATATAAGTAATATTTTATCGGCTGTCACTACTGTTAAGCACCAACTTAATCATTCTAGAGTTGCGCTTTTCAAATCGCGTTTCTTTTTTTAACGCCAAAAATTTTTCATCCCTACGACGTCCTTTTGCTAGATGTACTTCTTCCATACTTCTCTCCTCTCCCGTAACTCCCACAAAATGAAGCATACATAGATTGTTCCCCCCTCTCCATCCCACTACACCTACAACGAACTTTCACCTCCTACCCCCACATGTTAATTTGGTCTTGCAACGCAAATGTAGGAAGGCGCTCGGAATGCCGCAAGCCTACGCTCATCACGGTCGAAAACGAAATTTTTTTAAATGACACTATAAATAGTTAATTTTTTCTGTAATACAAATTATTATTATGATAAAAAGCCCAATTTTTCCCGGGGGTCTCAAAATTGGTTCCTACTGCCTAAACAACTACTAGTAAATTTTTGTATTCAATTCCTGCCATGCTTTCTCACTTTTGAGGTTTTTTCTCTGTTTTGATGTGTCCAGTTGCGTAACCCATTGCACATGAGCAAAGCACTCCTATAAAAGTTTTCGGGCGAGTTGGTCTGCCATCTTTTTTTTTATCAAGATCTGTCATGGTGGTGACTCAGGAGGGAGGAAGCGTTTGAACAGGCAGTGTATATATCCGTTTTGGCAATGAAACCCCATTTTTTTACCGCCCCCCCCCCCCCCCCGGAAAAATTTGTAGAGGAATTGCTGGTGGGAATGAATTAATCTACAGGCTGGATAATTACCTTCCCCTTCAGTGGATCTTGTTCAGCTTGGCGGTATGACGACGTCACATTGCTGCACTTTTGCAGCGGTTCTGACGTTCGACCACGCAGCTATGGCCTTTCTAGGCCAATCGTTAGACCTGGTTAGTCCAAGGCGTAGCACAGTCGCATTTGCTAAGCTAAGGCCCTATCTGGTTGACTAACCATCTTGTAACTCTCTACTGGAACATGTCTGTCCTCGCCGACATCTTGATACCGAGAGCAGCTCAATAACACACTGCGCGTGTCACAACAATGTCGTACCTCACTGTCTTTGCAGTCTGGGCATGAACCGCCAAAATGGTTCAGGCCATTTTCCCAACAAAATTGAGCTTTCTATGTGCCGTTTCGAAAATATACATTACCCGTAATTTTTTGCATTTACAGAAGACTTCGTAATTTATGGGGGGGGGGGGCCCCCCCCCCTCCCCCCCCCCGAGTTACGAGCTGGCACCCCCAAAAAGTTTCGCAAACGTCACACTTTGTTGAAACCCAACAGAAACAGCGTTTCCCTTTGTGAAAGTGGTGAAGACAGTGGGTCCGTTGGTTTGGAGACGAGGATCTTGCTTCCGTCTTTGTGGATGAACTTCGATTCTGTTGGTTAGTGCTTAAGGGTGTAGGACATCATCTCTGGTTGCGAGTTAAAGAGTCCCAGAAGGTGTCGTCTGATTCATGTCTTGTCTTGTTCCTGAGGAAGTGGATTGAGAAGACAGAAGGGCTTCGTCCGGATGTGGCTTGAAGGACTTTGGCAATGGAGACTTGGGTGTGGAAGGCCTGGGAAGATTACAGTGCACATGATTCTAATCTGTGGTCTTGTTGTTCACGTAAAACGATAAAGCACTACATCACATCACAACGTCTGCTAGAAAACATTGGAAACTCGGTGCTAGTCTGCAGTACTACTGATCTCCGTCGTGCATTCGATCTGGATACCCAACTTTTTTGTCCAAAGCGACGCCCAGGTCCGGCCCAACTAGATGGTTAATGTCGCAAAAGCTTGGGTTGGCTATGTTCATCAGCGAACGATAATCAATTAAGTTCGAAACGCTTGATGGCTATAGACTCCAACGCTTGAAGATGGTTGTCCTTTAAGACATTGGTTTTAATCAAAACTTTTGTCTTCTCCCACGCAATGGGATGTGATGACTTTCTTGCTTGTTCGGCGACGCCATTTTTGCAGTTTAACCTGGAGGCAGCACCTGCATGTTCAGTAAGTCTCACGCGAAGTTTCCCCACATACACATCGTCGCAGGAACTGCAAGGCACCCAATAAACCACTCTTCTATCAGTGAACGGTGGGACCAGGGGAACTGGACAAGAGGTCTTGGGGGGGGGGGGAACTTGGAACGGGGGGGGGGGGGGCCTGGACTTGCTCCTGGCCTCATAACAATGACTTGGGAGTGGGACAGGGACGGCAGGGGAGGTGGAGAAGGGGGGGACCCTGGCTGTGGTGTACGCCTTGGTCGAACAACTTTTTTATAATGGCTGGAAATTGAAAAAAAAGCACTTCACTCCATTCTGCTCAAGAACCCGGCGGACTTTCTCACTACGTCCTGGCAGGTAAGTGATTTGGTCCTTCCGTGTACGAGATTGGCATTTTCACTTCTGCATCTTTCCTTTTCTGTTCAAACTTTTGCCCTGTGCCACGCCTTTTCCATTTCTGTGTTTATAAGTCTCGCTGGGTACCTTAACCCTAGAAACCTAGTCTTCGCCTCCTCAAGGCAAGTTCGTGCCACCTCTCTATCGGAGGAATGGGCTACAATGCGGCACAACTCGTTGGCAACCAAAGCTCGCAGTTGAAAGTTGGGATGGCATGACTTGTATGGGATCGTCCTCCCTGAATGGAAAGGTTTCTGGTATGGGGCATAGGAGATGTGGTCGTTACTTCCGTGTAGTTGCACACCAAGGAACGGCAAGCTTCCGTTGACCTCGGCTTCTGACGTAAACTTGAGTGAAGGGTGCCATGAGTTGATAGCATGGTGGATTGGAGTAACGTCATCCAGATGTGGAGTTGTGACGACGTCATCAATGTACCTACGCCACAGAGGAAGCTGAGGAAACGGGTTGAGAACGTGCTCGTCGAGAAACTGCATCACCAGCTCCGCCGACAACGGCGAACAAGAATACCACATCGGTGTCCCAGAAACTCTGAAGTGTGCTACTGGGGTGGTAGTGTGTATTTTGAATTTTATTATTGATGATAAGATTTCAGGTTGACCCCTGAAATCTTATCAGGATGAGGTAGACTTGCAGGAGCTTCAGCTTTAAAGTGCATGGGGGGTGTGACAATGAGTCTTTGATGGAGTCGGCCTAGTGTCCTCGAAGAAGTTCAGTTTGGAAGCTGGTTCTGAAGAGTTTTGGACGAAAGCTAGAGGATTCTTTTGGACGAAAGCTTGAGGTTTCTTTCGGTTGAAAGCTTCAGGCTTCTTTCAGTCGAAAGCTTGCGGTTTCTTTTGGTGAAGCTTGAGAACCACGGAAGGCAAAAGCAGGTGAACAATGAACAGCTCTTTAAAGGTGACAAAAATTGATGATTGAGACGATGATTGGACGCCTGTGAGGACGGGCAAAGACGGTTGTTATGATGTTCCGGTCCATAGTGACTGGAAGGCGTAAATCGGTGAGCGCTTCAGTCCGAGTTGATAGCGTCATCGGGGAAAGCTGCAGATGATGATGGGCAAGGGACAGATGACAGTACCGGGTGGAGGTCAGCGGAGCTGTTAATGAAGATCAGTAAAGGACGGAAGGCAGTGAATGGCAAAGGCATGATGAGCTGCAACGCAACTGTGGCTGTTAAGGGACAGAAGGCAGCACGGACTGAAATGATAAAAGATCATAAACGGCGAGGAGTATGATTACCTTTTCATCTTGCAGATGTCCGGTGTTCAATGGCGCTCGTCGCTACTGCACTTGTGAAAGTCTGGCGTCGCTCCGCTGTACGTATTACGGCATGCACGCTTATTCTCTCGGCGACTAGTCTGGTGTGTGGGTTTTTAGTCCATCGTAGTCAGTTATTAGACCTATCTAAAGCTTGCCCTATCACGACGGCTAACTAGTCGGGCCATTAGCGTTCCTCACACACGTTTCAACAAGACGACATTTTCTTCCAGAGAGAGAGTAGAAGTAAACACATGTGCACTTTTGTTGGCACGTGACTTCTATCATTGTTCAAGCTTGAGCGTGAACCGCAAAAGGGTTCGTGGCCTTTTTCTCTACATAACCCCCACTCGTGTTCAGGCTTGAAAACACAAGTGGGCTCTTCACCACTTAGTGATTAGCCTGCCTCGCTTCTGAGACAGACTTCTCTCGTTTTGCCGGGCTTTGTCCCTGATGATTCACAGTCGGCATCTCTTCTCTTGCTTTTATTTCTTTGTAAAACTGTTCATCCTGAAGCTTCTACCGTGCGTCAACCTCCGGTGAAGTGCTCACCCAGCATTCCATGTAGGCCTTGTGGTTAGCTCGCTGAACCAAAATCCTCTTGCTATTCTTGATCCATTCAAGTTTTAGAAGGTCATAGCATTTCTCTGGGCTCTCTACATATGCTGGCTCATGTTCTTCTTCAGGATTTCGAAGCACTTCTGCATTAGACATCTGGGACACTTCATTCACTGATGAATGCAGTTGTGTGGCTGGAGTGACTCTTCCCATCGCTTCTCTCCCATCTCGTTCATGGACTACCCCCACTATTGTCTCTTGGACTTGGGCTTCCTCATAAGTGGGCTCCACCGTTTGGCGTGTTCCATCGAAATGGGCTGACATGACCTCTTTCTTAGTGTCCACAACAACTTGCCCAAATGCCATCCATAAAAATTCCTTCAAGTTTTCGGAAACCACCTCATCCTTCTGAGCCAATATCACACGAACTGCTTCAATTAGCATCCCATTCTCCCCCACTATTGGCTCGGGTGGAGGCTGTCGATTGTGGTTTACGCCCATTCTCGTCAATGGTTGTGTACCAGCACGCTTCAACTTTTCTCCTTTCCACTTGAGCTTTACTTTTCTCATCCGCTAGACTGTGATTTCCTCAGTTTGGTACTCGATACAGCATGGACCTGTTCAGTATCTTCACGTCCGATGAGTCGTCTTCCTTAGACTTCTGGTTGCTATTCGTAATAGGCTTTATTTCTTGGCATTCTCTAGCATAATGGCCTTCACGCTTGCAGGAAAAACACTTTTGTCTATGTCCCGGCTTATTTTTCTTCTTTTGATGCTTAGTACCAGCTCTTTTCTTCGTTCCAATAACAAACGGTTTGTTATTCAATGCACCATTCTCCTTATCGTCACCTTGCTTACGATGATGATTCTTGGACAGTATAATCGCTCCTACATCACCTATCGTATAGTTTTCATTACTGGAAGAACTTGTGCTGGAGATTCTCCGTATGCAGTTAGCTGGTAATCCACACATAATTACCATAGCGACGAACTCTTCTGATACATCCACACATCCTTCAGTTTTGGCCTTCTTTGCTAGTTCTTCTACTCTTTTCACATAGTTACGTAAGTTTTCTCCTTTCTTTAACCTGCAATTCCAGAGGCTTTTAAAAGCGAGTAGTTTCTTTAATCAGTTGCTGCATACTGGCTTCTCAATGTGTCCCAGACTTCTTTCGGGTTGCTAACGTCAATAAACACGTCTTGCAAATGTTGTGAAACCGTCTACAACATTGTTAGCATGCACCTTCCCGATTCTTCTATGTATTTATGTAGTAGTGGGTCCTTATCTGGCTTGATAGCCGTTCTCTCCATATAATGCCATGAGGTGTGATAATTCGTATCATTCAACCTTTCTATGCCACACACAACTATTTTCCGTTTCGTTAGTTGCTGCCACGATCACATCCAGGTTTTCGCTATTGAGCAGACTTTGAAGAAAACACTGATCCCTTGCTCACAAATGGTGAATTTTCGATACTTTTAAAGAAAAAAAAAACCCTTGCAATTCCTGGCAAAAGACTTTACAAGCCTATATCATTGCTCAATTTCTTCACTGCGATCCTAGTCCTCATGGTTTTTTTTTGCTATCGCCGGTAACTACGTTTGGCCTTGACTTTGGGAAGCTTCAACTACGTTTTACAATTTGGGCTTACTGCCAAGTAAAATGCTCACTAAAACCTTTAAGTTTTCCAAAGCCTTTTGAGTAGTTACTTACCGATCCATAAATTACGCTCGCTGGCAATTTTTCTATCTAGTGTACGTCTATACTTCGGATCGCTTCGCTTTCCCCGTCCAGTAGCAAAACAAACAACGCCCGCCAACTTCTTGGGCGAGTAGCAACCTCATTTTCGTCTTGAACACTGACGTGGCTGGGCCCATAACCCTTTGAAAGGATAAACGATCATAAACGGTGAGGAGTACGATTACCTTTTCATCTTGCAGAGGTTCGGTGTTCAATGGCGATCGTCGCTACTGCACTTGTGCAAGTTGGGCGTCGCTCCTCTGTACGTATTACGGCGTACATTTTCTCGGCGACTCGTCTGGTGTGTGGGTTTCTAGTCCATCGTAGTCAGTCATTAGACCTATCTAAAGCTTGCCCTATCACGACGGCTAACTAGTCGGCGCCGTTTACGCTCCTCACACACGTTTCAACAAGACGACATAATCTTCTTCCAGAGAGAGAGAGTAGAAGTAAACACACACGTGCGCTGTGTTGGCACGTGACTTTTATCATTGTTCAAGCCTGAGCACGAACTGCAAAAGGGTTCGCGCCCTTTTTCTCTACACAGACAACGGCATGCGGCTGCAATTTTGGTTGATGAGAGACGGTAGGCAGAGAAGGGCGTAGGTCCAAAACAGCTGCATGATTGTCGGTAAGGGGCAAAGCAGTGACGGACGAAGGTTAGCAAAGCAGCCATGGAAGGTTGTGTAGAAACAGCAGGCAGTGAAATGTGAAGGCATGAGGCTGCAAAACTGGCTACAGAAGGATGGAGGCTGAGAAGGACGCAAGTTCGAAAGAGCTGCAACGAAGGTCGGTGAGGGACACAGGAGGTTCCATGGTGGCTGGTGAGGGCCAGCTGGCAGTGAAGGACACAGGTCCGAAAGAGCTGAAAAGGAGGTTGGCGAGGATAGCGGTCTGTGAAGGATGGAAGTATGAGGCTGCAACGTTTGCTAATGAAGGGTTGCAGGTCGAGAAGGACGTAGGTCCAGAAGAGCTGCAACAATGGTCGGCGAGGGACAGCAGGCAGCGACAGGCAGAGGTTGGTGGAGCTCGGGGCGAAGGCATGAGACTGAGAAACAGGCTGGAGAGGGACAGCAGGCTAAGAAGGATACAGGCTAAGAAAGGGCTGCAGCGAAGGTCGGTAAGGAACAGTTGGCTTCGAAAGACGAAGGTCCGAAAGAGCTGCAACTGTGGTCGGCGAGGGACAGCAGGCAACGACAGGTGAAGGTTGGCAGCTGGGTGGTGAATGGCGAAGGCATGATGCCATATTTCAGACTCGAGAAAGAGGCAGCAGGTTGAGAAAGGTGTAGGTTCAAAAAAGCTGCAACGAAGGTTGGCGAGGGACAGTAGGCTTCGAAGGAAGTAGGTCTGAAAAGGCTGCAATGAAAGTCGGCGAGGGACACAGGCTTCGAAGGACGTTTGTCCGAAAAAGCTGCAACGAAGGTTGGCAAGGGAGATCAGGCTTCGAAGGACGTTGGTTCGAAAACGCTGCATCGAAGGTCGGTGAGGGACAGCAGAAAGCGATGGGCAAAGAAACGCAAGGCTGTCAATGAAAGCCAGTGAGGGCAGAAGGCAGCAAGGAATAAAGGCATGAAGAGCAGCAAATGAGGTCGGCAAAGGACTGTAGGCTTTGACGGACGAAGGTCCGAAAGAGCTGCAATGATGGTTGGTGAAGGACAGCAGTCTGTGATGGTTGGTGACGATGGCAGGCACTCCGAAAAACTGCAACAACACACGGAAAGAGGGAGCAGGTAGCGACAGACGGAGGTTAGTAGAGCTTCAAATAAAGGTTGGCGAAGGACAGAAGGCAGCAACGGCCGAAGGCTAGTAGCAGCAACTATGGTCGATAGAGACGATGCAAGACTTAGGCTAACCTGCATTGGAATCAGAGAAGCAGGGCCGGGTTGGAGGGAGGCAGCGTGACGAGTTGATGACGAGCGGTAACGGCTGGCAGAGGTCATGGTGTGCGTGAAATATTCATTTTTTGTGGAAACTTTGGTTCTTTCAAGGGGAAAACTTGCATGGTTGCCGTTTCGAAGGATGAGACCGTGGTGGCATAAAGGAGAATGGTGGAAGGCAGACGGCGTCGATTGTTGACTCTCCTCTTGTAAACTGAGCTTTCGGATGCGAGGGGGAGGAAATGGTCCATCCGGAGTAGTCAATGCAGAGGCAAGAGCGGGGTGAAAGGCAGAAAAACAACTCTTACGGCGAGCCATCTTCGGAATCCTTAAAAGTTGACGCTGATCATTAGGGTTAAATGAACGCCTCGGGTCATTCAGTCTTTCGGGACATCTTGATTCTTCGTGTCTAAGAACTGTCGGTCATTGAAGTGCCTTTGGATCTTTCAGTCTTTCGGTGAAGGTGATGAAGCGGGAGAGAAAACGAAGCAATCGTTACGGACGAGAGGTTGACGAAAAGCGATGGAGGGTCGCCTCGTCCAAAAGCTTTTCTAGGAGGGCTGCGCACATGCAGTGTGTTATGCAGCTCGAGTTCGGGTAACATCACTAGAGTGAAATGTAAGTGCATGAAGGTGGCTTACTATACTAAGTTATTTCTAGTGTACGATTATAACCAAGTTATTTCTCATTTACCTTGTTTGAAGGGAAATGATTATTTTAAGCTCTTCTGTAGTTCTCTGTATGCCAGCTACATAAGGCCGTGCCTGTGATTTTCGTAATTCCTAATCCGTAAACCAATAAATACAGAAGATGATGAATTGATTTTAGAACAGAAACATTCCGCAACTCCCTCATGATGCATGGATTTGCACCATTTCTCGGATATTTAAGTTATTAATTTTATTGTTCCAATTTTTGGCTCAAACCAAATATACTCATAGTCCTATTTACTTTTGGAATACTCATTTCGCCCCACTAAAGGTCAATATTTTTTAATTTGATTAAATAGTTAATTGGCCAATTAAACAATGTGAGAGTGACACTTCTTGACACCTAGTTCCAAGTGACCAAAATATTCGCTGTTTCAAACAGGACACTTTTTTTTTTTTCTTACTTTTTGAGATCCACTAGAAACTTCAGGCAGTTAATAGAATGTCTCCTTCCATTTTTATGTTCAGCCATGCTGGTTGCACTACTTGCAACAATGTTGCAAACTCTGCAGAGCAGCCGAGTTGGTGGAGGACTTTTAACGGTGTCATCAGTTCCACCTACTGACTAGAACAATAAAATGAGCAAACACTGTTAGCAATTCCAATACAAATAACTAGGGCTGTCCGATCACAGAAACCACGATTTGGCATTACCGATTCATTACCTGTGGAACCGATAGAGATACCCAACAAGCTAGTAGCCTACGCAAACTTTTAAAAATGTAGTTGAGGTGTAGGAGGGAATAATTTAAATAATGCAACATAAATTTTGAGAAAATTCAATCTACGAAATCTAAGAATCTTTGTTTTAAAACATCTAGTAGATTTTTAATAATTTTTTAAGCTGCCTAATTTTACGGTTTAGAAACATCATCTAGATTTACATCTTAAACTACTTAATAATTCAGTAAACTTATTAAGAAGCCTAAAACATTTGGCAACCAATTTTTTCCCCAAAGAATTGTTCACGTTCCACCACTAGCTGAATCGTTCGCGTACAAATTATCATAAGATTTTTACTTCACGAAAGCACTGACATTTAACAGAGTTTACTCAAGAAGACTTCTTGCTTTTCTGAAGTTATCCCAACTCAGCAATGGATTAAGGACAAGATTTTTACATCCCGGAAACATCTCTGGTTTTAACTTGATTACATTACTAAGAGTATTATCGCTTTATACACAAGACATTTGCGTAATCGATGCATGAATGAAGCATGTCAAAATGGCCAATGAGTAAAAATCCAGCATGCTAGAGACGAAAACATTCTTGAAGAAACCATAAAAAGGCAGAAATCAATTTTAACCTATTCTAGCCCAGTAATTAACTACTAGTTTTGGTTTTCTTTATGATTAGTGCAAACAAAGACAAACATGCGTTTAGCAAGATGTAGGCTTAAGCGCTTGGAATGTAAAATAGGATAAGCTACTACTCAATTAGCGTGAAATACGTAAATTTTAACACTGATTAATATTACTTTTTACTATCCTAAAATACTTACATTCAGTATATGCTAAAATCATTTTGATTTGCTTTTCTTACCCGAATTTTTAAACCCCTTTAATAGTTTAAAACCAACAATGCAATGAGTTTAGCCCAACTGCCACTTGGGGCGTTGTATTGTTGTCTACAACAATGCAACTACAGCCATCAATCCTCAATTTCGTTTCGAACCCTTCATCCTCTGTGTCTGCGGGTTCGGCGAAGCAGGGAGAAAGAAAAATCAACGCTCCCTTTCTATTTCTTGGGGGCGATTCCCCTTCTCCTCGAACTTGGCGACTTGCTTGCATCCAATCAATTGTTCATTCGCATAGACACTGAATTGCTTTTCTCGCTTCAGTGCCGACGAATAGCAAGCTTCCACTGTGTCACTAAGCCGCTTCACCCTGTCTTCTTATCGAGAAAAAGTTCCATGTGGGACAACACTAAAACACGAACTTGTATGGTGGTGGATATTCTCTCCAGAATGACATTTGCACTTCTTTTCCCCATTTAGAGAAAGTTCCATGCGAAGTGCAGTAAGACACTGACTGGTGCTGTGTAGCCGTTTCACCAGAATGCACATTCCCTGTGTCCATCTCACCACCGTGCCGTTACTCCCAAGCTACTCACTGTACCCACGTTAGAGTGCCATCAATTTCCAATTTGTCTCCTAGCCACCACGAGTGATCCAGGATCTGGCGGTGACGACCCCATTCATGGGTGTTCTAAAAGCTGCAAGCACCCTGAGCTTGTGAGCTCGGACATCCTCAAGCAGATCCAAATGGTTAGGCCCCAGTTCATTGGAGCGCCTGATGACTCAGCAGAGTCACCTGCTGATCCTGGCTGGGGTCACTGGAATTGGGAGGAGGTAGCCCGATAATTGATCCACCTGAAGGAAGAGGGGAGTTGGTGGAACTGTTCATTCTTCTGATTTCGGTCTCGTGTCTGGAATCACCATCTTCGAGAGACAGTGGTGGAGCATTCGAATAAGACCTTGAGCCTTCGCAGTACCCTCTGGCTCAATGATGCCCGCCAAAGGCATGATGAGTATTGCTGTACAGGTACGTCCGGTACGAGGTTCTTGGCACGAAACTCTGCCAGAAAAGCCAGTGTGACTGCTGACCGATCCCTTGTAAAACCTACCTTCCAAGACATTGTGCCTAGCTCACCCTGACTTGTTGTAGAGCCCAGGCTTCCAGGATAATGTTCTTTGCCAAGAAGTAACAAAGATGCGAACTGGAGAGTTTTCGTACGGCACCCTTTCGGGACTGGAGTGAGTGAATTAAATCAAATCGAAAAACAAAGGGCGACTACACTGCTGACCCCAGAAGAGCAAGGAAAGAGCCAAATGTGGATCCGCCCAAAAGAGGAATTAAGGATCAGTTGAAGGAAGGCATTAACATTAAAAAACTCTCAGAAGAGCAACTACACAACTTGAATTCTGACCTCAATCCACGCTTGTTCCCACACAAGTACTCAGAGTTACCGACTTTCTCTCTCTGGCCAGAGAGAATGAAGTAGACAGAATTAGCTTCTGGACCTGCCACGCAGGGAGACCGGCTACCAAACAGAGCACGCCCACCTCTTGCAGGTAAGGGGCGCAGAAGTAGGAAAGGATGGGTGTGGAGGGCTCTTGCATTCCCTTCCTCAACCAGGCGGAAGAGTGAGATTACCTTAATCTCCCTATCGAAGTCCGGCTAATGTTTCTTATCTGAACGGATGAACCCAACCCTTCGCCATTCCGAAGTGCCCAACCTAAACACCGGATTCCAAAGAAAAATATTCATTCCTTTGTCTTTCCTACCCTCTGACGTCAACACGAACAAAGCATAAAGTAGAATTGCACCCTGGAATTCCCTAACGATCAGGGGTGCAATGACGTCTGCTGTGCCATGAAAACGATTCGCCTTGATGAGGTAGGCAGGGATTAATAATGTCAGCTGAATAATAGCTGGCTAGTTTGACAGAAGGGGTCCGAACTCAAACGAACATATGTCCAAGAAGACGTCCTTTCTGTAAAAGCATTTTCATTACGTGAATTGATCCAAAAAGCTGACGCCGAATTGGCGACCCAGGTGAGAATTGGAGGGTCCTGTCGTGAAGAAAATTCCCTCTTACACAAAGAAATCACTGACAAGGAAGCGACTGTAAGACGACAGTCAGGCAGCACGCTACAATGTTCACCCTGTGGGGGGGGGGGGGGGGGGGGGGAGAAAGAGAACCGAACCGGATGAACGGTGAGTCCCCAGGCCAAATGGCAACTGGGCCGACATCTGGCAACGTGTTCCAAGGCCCTCAAAAAAATCAGCCAAAGCCTTCAACAAATCAAAGAAAAGGGCCAGAAGTTGGACCAACCTAGGGGATAAGAGAGCCATTTCCTGCATCTGCAACCCCGTCAGTGTTCCCTCATGAACTTTTACAGAAAAATTCCACAATTGGCGAGGTCACGCTCAGAGCCAATGACGACGACCCGGGATCTTAAGTGAGGCCACATTCAAGAAAACAAAACTTCCCTTTCTCAATTTCCTCAAACAAACAAAAGTGCGGGGGTTGGGAGAATCAGATGGACCCTTCCTTAATTTTTGGCACAGAGGTTAATCCGCAAGTCCTTCTTTCAACCTTCCAAGAGACCATCAGCGTCCATGTTAACTATGAAACAAATGGGAACGACAGGAAGGATCCAAGTGCGGCAAACCACTGTTGGATTTGATTTCCAAGCCCGGAACAATCTGGGCCTTCCAAGTGGCGGCTTTTACCCCAGTTCCAAATCGCCTGGCCAGTAACATGTTAACATCAAATGTGAAATTCACATACGACCTCGAAAAGACGTGGCCCTTTAAAGCTTTGTACTAGAGCGCGTCTCAAAGATTCGAGCATGCAGAAAAGGCATCGCAACAGTTCAAGGGAAAAGTGAGAGTCCCAACACTGACCGTGCTGGAATGCAAAACTGGCCGGATGACTTCCATTGAAGACAAATGCAACGTGCGTTGTGGAAAAACGCTTGTAGCTAAGAACCTGCGAACAAGGGAGGATGTGTTCTCTGTTCATGACACCAAATCTATGTCCCGAGAAGAAACACTAGCGTACCTAGATTGACAGAGTAATTATCGAAATTTACGCTCAACCCCAAACACAAAAATGCCGTTCAGTATTAGCCAATTTTCGGTTCCTTGGAAGGGGGACCGACGTTTTGACATTTCCAAACCTAGATGTTAAAAAGAAAACTACCATTACCTCCCAGAACGGCATCTGGGCCTCGACGGCCCAATCCGCACGCTAGGAGGAATAGCTATTGCATCAACTCTTGCTAACTTCGCCATCAACTACTAAGAGGGAAGAACAGGTTCGAGTCCATTGGCAGATGGGGAGGATGTCATGGAGCTTTCCTCGCTCCCAGCTGGCCTTGTCACCACCTTTACCTATGCCTTCACCTGACCAGATTGAAAAGCCCCCACCCGAGCAAAGCCGCCGGGGCTAGCAAAGCACGGGGGTGGGGGGACTCGATGCAAGTAGAAAAGAAAACCCCACAAGACGCCTGTAACGAGTCATGTTCCGATTTATCTGGAGACCTGTAAGGCCCCAAAGAGGCAAAAAGTAGATCTGACAATGCAAAAGCGGACAACTCCATTTACCAGGTTAGAAAGCACCCGATGTCTTTAGAAGACTAAACCTTAATTTTATTTTCAACTCAAAGAGATGAACCGAGTTTCCATCCGCAACGAGTAAATAGCTCCAACCCAGCCACACGGCAGGAGTGAGGCGGGGGGAGGCAACAAATGGGTTCGTTCTGCAGACCCCCGATTTCCATTTCAAAAAATGAAAACGTTTTACTTTTAGTCCTCACACTGCACAAAACAATTCACTGTCAATAACAAGCAAGGAATTAAAAATAAAAAATTTAAAATTCCTTAACGAAATTAAAGGCTAGGAATAAACAAGCCATGAATTAACCAGCAATGAATTTAAAGTTAAAAATTAAAATCCCTTAACGAAATAAAAAGAAAAGCAAGATTTGGTGGGTGTTTCCGTAGTACACGCCCTGTACAGTGACCACTTGAACACCAGGAATAATCACCGTAAAAAAACTGCATGACGCGACCAATGTAAAGAACCAGACACGGCCATACAACGGCCTGTCAACTCCCAATCACGATGGCCGGCCACAGCCGGTGACAGGTGCGGTGAAGTGTAACCAGAATGCGGCCTAGTACTGACGAAATTGCAATGTGAAACAACACGTGGCGAACAAGGAACGCTGATGAAATGCGAAGTATACTTCTGTTTATCATCCTTGTAGATCTAACAACTTGCACATTTCGCACAGGACTTTATGGCGATCGCCATGTCCCGAGCGTGGGTCAATTTTCTCCTCGGAGATTTAATGGCTGAACCCCGTTTTCGGCGTTTCCTCTGCCACGGGGTTTTTCTTTGGGAGAACTCCAGTTTTTATTTATAAGCCTACGGCTAATCAGGAGATTGAGTTGCTTTTATGTTCACAAGAGACACCAGCAACGTCGCCCAGCACTGCAAGCTTCGGCCCGATAGTGTCCTCTTGCTGCAGCGCTGCCACTGCCCCAAGTTGTCAAGACCAACCAACACAAGAGGTGCTTACCTGTCGGAGAGTGTCATTTTATTTACCACTGTTCTCCATTTGACCTGACTGGTCGAAAATATTGTGGAAGAACCTATGCAACGAACGCACTTTGGGCTGTGCATCGTCGCTTATTTTGGTGGGCTACACACAACACGGGGTCGTGTGATTAGGAGCCAACGTCGCCTTTTATTTAGCCTAAGGCTTGGTAGCAACGGTTCAGCCACGTCTCTTAGGCTCCGGCTCGGCCACGGCAGTTTGCCTAGAGACTCCCACCAAAATTGTTTGATCATTTAAGATCATTGGCCCTTTCTGCTTGCCCCAGTTTGACAATCGTGTCCTGTCGGCAGCAGAAATAATTCCCTTGCAATGTCATGTCATCACATGTAGTTCCGATCATGCAAAATCACACCCAACTCCAGTGGAGTCTACTAATGGATTTATAGGGGAGGGAATTATTGACACTTCATCCAACAACCTCTGACCTTCTATTTAATTCTTACTCTAACTAAAATAAATTTATGACCAGTTAAAACAGCTACGTTACCACATGCCTGACGCGTCAAAACGGTGGGTTAAGCAGCCAACAATAGTGTCACTTAAATATTACTCAACGTGAAAACTTCATGCAAAAGGCTACAAAGACGCTCGGCTCAAAGTCACCTAAGTGCAGCGTCATAGACCAGCCAGCAGGAATATTTAAAATTAATTAAAAAATTCCGCCCAACCAAAGAATTGGTGATGCATGAAAAAAAA
>JAHWFP010209414.1:0-14487 GCA_023313725.1 Lithobius niger | reverse complement strand
AATCAGATGAGGATGAGTTAGATGACGAACTAAAAGAAACCGAGTCACAGGACGATGCCGACGCCTGCCTTACGACGTCCAGCAGTGAGGAGGAAGCAGCAAGGCCAGACAGTCCACCACGACCGCCAAGGAGACACAGTCCGCCACGACCGCTAAGGCCAGAAAGCCCACCACGACCCTCAACCTTAACAGAAACCTCTACTCCCATGCCAATGCAATCATCAGAAGCGGCATTGCCCACATATGAGCCCGGTTGGTCAGTCCTACTACGGCCCACACCAGCAGCGGCGGTCTCGTCGTCCAGCCAAAATTGCAAGCCAAAAGCCAAAGTCGCAACAACGCAGGAGCGGCCTTTCATGAGACGAACCAAAAGAGGACTCGTTCCCTTCCCTCGGGGTCTTTCAGGGAGATTCATAAGTAAAGAATCCGAGGAGGTAATCTGCATCGTTTCGTCTGATAAGGAGGAAGAAAGAGCCACCACAACGACAGCCAACGTAGTCGAGCCACCACCCCCACAATCACCGCCTCCGTCACTGGAAACGAGTAAACTAGAAGCCGTGAAAAGACGTTGGCGAGTCGTACTGTACGACAAGATCTACAGAAGTAATATGTTCCCCGAGCCACCCGAGTAAAAAAGGACACGAATATTGCCTCCTCAAAGTTCCTACCTCCAGGAGATGCGCCACGCCAGGATAACCCAATATGTCAATCACTGTTTCAGCTAACAACAGTCTCAGCCAAGCGCTCCACCAGTACAACCCCTAGAAGACCCGAGAACAGAACCCCCAGAAGATCTGAGCACAGGACGGTTGGTGCTAGAGCAGATGTGTGCAGAGGTGGACAAGACACTCAGGAGCCAGTCAGAGTCCTTGTCGTCAACGTACCTGATCCAGCCAGCGCAAATCCGGAGGGAAGAAGCAGGGTCGAACTCTAGCCAAGAGCCACCTTCAACGGACGTATCATCGCAAGTCCCTCAGCCAGGGGAACAAGCAGAGGCCACTTCCAACTCCAGCCAAGACCCAGCAGTAACGACAACCACGCAAGCCTGCCAAACATCGCCGAAACGGAAGAAACTACATTCCACTCCCGCTTGGGTACCATTGACGAAAGACGAGTTGCTGGCTTTCATCGGAATACTGATAATCATGGGTTACAACGACTTGCAGGAGATGGCGCAGTATTGGTCCACGTCCCCAAACCTGGGAAACCACTCCATCAGATCAACCATGACCAGAACAAGGTTCAATCAAATTTGGAACAACTTTCGGCTGTCCGAAGAACCGTCTTTCACTGGTACTGATCCCCAGACTGCATCGCCCACGACCAGGCAAGCCATGGAAGAGCAGAAGGCCAAGGAGGACATGGACACAATAAAGAAGGTGCGACCGATGATGGAGGCTATCAACCAGGCATTCCGCAAGTGCAGAAACCCGGAGCAGTTCTCTGCATAGACGAGTCAATGACTGCATACACTGGATGATCCAAGATCAAGGTATACTAGCCCAAGAAGCCCATCAAGGTCGGCTTTGAACACTTTACTCTCTGTGACCCGTTCGACGGTCACATCCTCAACGACGAGGCACACATTGGAAAAAAGCACTACATGGCCATTGACCCCGTCCAAGACCCCGCCAAGAAACTCAAGAACAACAAGATGGCCCACACAACGATCTACACCGTGGGCCATTACCTCAACCAGGGTTACACCATCGTCTGTGACAACTGCTTCATTCCGGCACTGCTGTTTCAGGTCCTCTACGCCAAGCTACGAACCTTCGGATACGGGAGCTTACGCACCAATGCTGTCGGAATGCCATACGAGTTCACGGAGGAGTTGCGCAAATTCAAGAAGGAGCACGAATGTGGCGACAGTATCCTGCGTCAGAGCGGCAGGCTTCTGCTGAGCATCTGGTGTGACACCAATGCCGTCCCTCTACTCAGCACCCACATGAATCCCTTGGCTGGAAAATGTACCGTCGGAAGACTCATCGAGGGCCAGAAACACCTACCGGCAGCCACGACTTACACGGACTGCATGAATGGCGTGGACATGGCCAATCACCTCATCTCCTCATTCTACATCGGCAGGAGGTCGATTAATAGCACCGCTACTTTTTCTTCCAAAAGCTCAACCAGATTCTCGTCAACGCCAGGCTCAACATGGTCATGGTATGCGGCCTCGATAGGGCTGGCAAACGCTCCCAGCTTACTTACCGAAGATCGCTTGCTAACCAACTCATCAATCGAGTATGCAAGACACGCCCCATAAGACTTCCAGCCGTCTTGGGTACAAGTCATCGCCACGAAAAGAGTACGAGGAGCCGCAGATGCCAGGTGTGCAGGAAGTACAGTCAGGAACGGCACGAGACAATCTGGTGGTGCGCCACTTGTAGCACGAACGTGTGCACGGACGAAAGCTCGAGAAGAAGGCACGGTGGACCAACTTGTTGGCAGCTGCATCAAAATCGCCTGGATTTTCATTGAACTTGTATAGCTTTGAACATCCAACGCCGAATAAACCTTGTAACCTTTGTTCAGAATTATGTTTTCCCTTTGCCTAACTGTGACTTTGACTTTTCAGGAAAAGACTAAAAGCCCCAAACCTCACTGTCGCTGGACCCGGTATTCGTCGTGGCTTCAGGTTTTCAATCCGAGTCTGAAACCGCGACGAATGCCAGGTGTCACGTGACGGCGGGGTGTGGGGTTTTCTTTGGGTGGGACTCAGCCAAATTCTCCGTCACCATTTCAAGGGTAAAAAAAAGCCAAACCCAGCCTCATTGCAGGGTTTGGCAATACTTGGACTTAGCCAAATTCTCTCGGTATTGCAATGTTAACCGTCACCATTCTAAGGGTAAAAAAAAGCCAAACTCCACCATTGCGGAGCTTGGCTAGTATGCGGGTCTATTTTGATTCAGAGATGGTCGAGACCAAGTCCATCCCCTCAGTACAAAGTCCCATATTTTGGACATAGCCACATGCTTAAGTCACCAAGTCATCATCCAGTAAGGGTCATCCTCAGCCTTGTAAGTAGTGGTCTCTGCCCCGCCACCACACCCTCATGATCCACAGTCATCGATCGCCTAACCTTCGAGACCAGAAAGAAAGACGGGCCTCGTGTGGATCACCACACTACAGAACTCGTCGGAAAACACGACCGTACCAATGTTCGACACCTAGCCACCTCGTCAGCCAGCTAGTTCATGAATGTCTCATCAAATACCCACTTTAGTGTAGCACTGGCAACGTGCGAAACGACTGCCTTTCAACAAGTTCCAACCAGTCTTTGCTGCAGGTCCAATAGCTCAGCTACAGTTCAGAATGGCGTACCACTCTTCACCGAAACGAAGCCACTAGTCCAACTGCTCCGACCAGTTCCAAGAGACCTCTCCGAGCTTAAAGGGCTCACCGCCACTATTGCCGCTAGGTCCGGCAGCACTCTGGAGATGTGCTACAGGACGAACCCACAGCTCACTGCCAAAACGTTGGCACCAGTCCAAATAGCTCAAACAGCTTAGAACCTTCCAAGCCCGACGAGGCCAGGCTGCTCGTCGCCAAGTCTTTGCTGCTGGTCCAACGGCTCAACCCAGTTCAGAACGGGGATCTGCCAGCACGAAGGCAAGGGGATCCGTCGCTCACCACCAAAGCGTCGCCACTAGTCCAACTGCTCCGACCAGCTCAGAGAACGCCTACCCTCAAGGGAACGAGTGCTCACCACCAAGTCTTTGCTACTCGGTCAAATGGCTCAACCCAGTTTAGAAAGGCGTCCCAATCTTCAACAAGCAAAGCCACTAGTCCAAATGGCTCCAACCTGTTTAGAACATCGAGCCCAACACCGAGGACTTACACAGCTCATCACCAGTCTCGCAATTCGGTCCAGGTCGACTTACGAGGAGTGGGGTCCGCTACCAGGACCCACAACCAAAGCCACTAGTCCAAGCTTAGAACGAAACGACGAACCTAAAAGCAAGAGATCCATCCTCACAATACTGGGTGATCGTCAATAGGACAGCTTGCGTTTGCACCAGTCTTGCAACTCGGTCCGAAGGGTCGACTCTGATTTAGAACGGGGATCTTCCGGCACGAAGGCAGGGTGGATCCGTCGCTCACCACCAAAGCATCGCCACCAGTCCAAACAGCTCGACCAGCCTAGAACGTCGGGACCACAGTGCTCATCAGCCAAGTCTTTTGCCACCGGTCCAATGGCTCTACTCTAGATCAGGATGGCAGATCCAAGCCCGAAGGTGAGGACCCACCAATTCATCACTAAAGTATCGCTACTAGTCCAATGGCTGCAACCAGCTTTGAGCAAATTACCCGCACGCCGTCCTCATCAAGAAGCCAACCAATGTTGAGTCATGCCGTGCTCTCATCCCTCCCGGCCAGGATGGTGATGCGCCGTCCATGTTTAGTCACGAGAACTAATCCTTACGACTCGCACGACATTGCCACTTGGCCGATAGCATCACCGATGCACGGTACAAGACCAACACCAGCAAATAACAACTGCACATCCAAGTCATAGAGAAACAGAAGGGAATTGGGAATTTCTATCTAACAACAAAACCCGATATACTACCTGTAACCTACCCGCCGTATAGCCAGTGCGCCCGAGAGATTCCAAAGAATCACGGGACGTTCAAAGACCTGACAGAGTAACATAATTGGCAGGCCCCGGGTTCGCTCTTTCACTCAAACAGTCCGAGCCCAGTATACTACCTGTAACCTACCCGCCGTACAGCCAGTGCGCCCGAGAGATTACGAAGAATCAAGGGATGATCAAAGACCTGACGGAGTAACATGATTGGCAGGCCCCGGGCTGCCTTTCACTCACATACTACAAGCCCGGTATACTACCTGTAACCTACCCGCCACATAGCCAGTGCGCCTGAGAGATTCCGAAGAATCACGGGACGATAAAAGACCTGACGGAGTAACATAAATGTCAGGCCCCGGGCTTGCAGTCTTTCACACCCGATTCTCGCACTCGACATCAATGTTCCCTAGACACAGAGTGGCTAAGGCACTCCTATAATCCAAGACACAGAGGCATGAGGCAACGAGTCAGGATCGCCTTCCTACTCAAGCTCAGAACACGGCTCAGCATGCTACCCTTACCTGCCCGCCCGCAGCCCGCAAGCCGCTAACTCTTTCAGCACGACTCACCAGACTCACAGGCCTGCAGCGGACATCATCTCGAACCAGTTCTGAGAGCAAGAGGGGCAGCCAGACTACTACACAAGTGAGTCCAGTCCCACGCCATTTTAAGATTATCAGCTATGCCTAGGATGTTACCCATGCGTACCCGCCACGCAACTTGTGTGCCCGAATCATCCAAAGAATCACGGGACAAACAAAGACCGACAGAGCCAGATTACGGTAGGCCCAGACAAGGCATCAGTGCTCATCCACAGTACAAGACCAATCTCTTAAATGCATTCGCCGGCGGTCCGTGCACGACACACCCAACCTCTAAGGCCGAAGCCGAAGGATCAAAGGCCCTTCAAGGATCTATAGCACAAGAGCCAAGACTTCCAAGTCAGGTTACGGCACTGCTGCTTCCAAGCTCAAAGCTCGTCAACAGCTACCATTCCCCGAAATGTCAAGCCTCTGGTGCCCAAGTGCTAACACCTTCCGGCGACGTCGCACAGCAAGATCAACAAAGCAGCAGGTAAGTCTCAAGCAACTTCTGAATATCGTCCTTTTGTGTCACACTCTTTTCGGTCACGAGGACGAGCGGTGTCTCTCGTACCAAGTGCATTTGTGGTTTTTGCATTTTTCTCTAGGTTTGCCCTTACCACTTTGGTAGAACCCCGCTGTCTATTCAGCTTTCAAGCTCTACTTGCCCATCTTACTTCATTTATTTCGTACGTGCAGTCACACGGTATCACAGAACCAAATCATCTTACAGAACTCTCTCAATCTCATCACTTATGGGTTCAGGCACGCTGCGCCGAAGCGCGGTCAGGAACACAGCTGCACGAGACAGCCGCCCTTCCCTAGTGCATGCCTTCGGCAATGTGCGGGACACTGCTCGATGCCGTAATTGGCGCAACAGCGCATTTATCCCTCTGTGGTAGGGAAGAACGCAATTTATATTAACCCCCGGCGTTGCTTTCGGGGTTCCCGGGAGTTCCAGCAAGCAATAAATAAAAAGACATGCTGCCTTTCCTCCGGAGAATTCATCGAGTATTAAAGTGTACGTAGAAGATGGAATTTAGGCAAACCCAGGGACTCCTTCCTTTAAAGTACCCAATCTGGCCTGACCTGCCTGCACCACCAGTCATGTGCCCGAACCATGCGAACAAGACGTAAACACAGACCGATGATGCTAGCCGACTTTATGTGCCCTAGCCGAAAAAGTAAACACACTCCGTCATCGTGGCAGCTAACCCGTCCTTCGTGCCCCCGAACCATCCGAAGAAGACGTAGAGCACTCAGACCGCAGAAAGCATGTCAGTAACCGTTGCCACCCCAGTACTCCTTAAATTAGGACACCGAGGTGGTTGAGAGTGATTCGGCGGGTCTGCACGGCTAAACAGAACCCTCAACTCTCAGCAGGTTTCCTTGGCATGGGAGAATAGCACATGCGTTTGTTTCGGACGTACCAAGCTGCTCTTCCCATTGCTTCAGCCGCCAACTCCATTTATCATTCAAAAATAGCATTCATTCGGCCCACTTTTCAATGCTCTATATCTCTCACCAAGTCCTTCTCTCTCTCTCCTCCAGTGTGGGTATGAACCTTCATGGTTGAAGTTGACATAGTTTGTTAGCATGTGGCTAAACGTGGTGTTGAGAAGTAATCTTCCTCCATCTCCATTCGTGAGCGCGAGTCATTTGGACTACTTAGAGCTCCAGATCACAAGAACATCGGTCGTAAGAGTAAGGTTCCAACCTGGCCGTTATTTAAACCTAAGACCGAGGCAGAAGCAATGTGGACTCCCAGTTTCACCCAAATAATACTGCCTAGGACAAGGACTGCTTTCATTTAGTACACGTCAAGGTCACGTAACCACGAAGGGCCGATCTCTATCGGTGCCGGAAAGACTGACGCCAAGGTCGATTAAAAACACTGGTTTCATTTAGTGCACGTCAAGATCACGTAACCACGAAGGACCAATCTCTATCGGGGCTGGAAAGACTGAATGTGTAAGGACCAACAAGTCACTCGCTTCTCACTGAACGTGTCAAGAATCACCAAGCCTCGCTTGTACTGCTTTCAAACCACATCTCACTTCTACAAACTTCCATTTAGTGCACATCAAGATCAAGTAACCACGAAGGGCCGATCTCTATCAGCGCTGGAAAGTCTGAAGTTGTCAGTTTGCCTACCAGACAAAATGTGAAAATAGGCCGACAGCGCAAATAAGAGGCATAGCCCCGTTCAAGCTAATTAGAGCTCAGCAGTATTCGCAGTTGCCGAAGGGTACATCACACAAAGACCAGCAAAGCAGGCCATTACCCGTTCTAGTTGTTTCTCTCTGGGCTTTCTCTTTCCTCACTTCATTCATGCCCTCATACTTTGAATCATCGGGCACACTCACTCATCAGGCACGCCTTCTGACCCGGCTGTTCAATCAGCTCAAGTTTTCATCATCACTTTTTGGACTTTCGTCGCCAAGTCTTTGCTGCTGGTCCAACGGCTCAACCCAGTTTAGAACGGGGATCTGCCAGCACGAAGGCAAGGGGATCCGTCGCTCACCACCAAAGCGTCGCCACTAGTCCAACTGCTCCAACCAGCTCAGAACGCCCACCCTCAAGGGAACGAGTGCTCACCACCAAGTCTTTGCTACTCGGTCTAACGGCTCAACTCAGTTTAGAAAGGCATCCCAATCTTCACCATGCAAATCCATTAGTCCAAACAGCTCCAACCTAGTTTAGAACATCGAGCTCAACATCGAGGACTTACACAGCTCATCACCAGTCTCGCAATTCGGTCCAGGTTGACTTACGAGGAGCAAAGGACCCACACGCCGTCAACATCAACACCGGGCGGGATGGTGATGCGCCGTCACGAGAACTAATCCCTACGACTCACACGACATTGCCACTTGGCCGATAGCATCACCGATGCACGGTACAACACCAGCAAATAACAACTCCACATCCAAGTCACAGAGACACCAAGGGAATCGGAAATTTCTTTCTCGCAACAAACCCGGTATACTATCTGTAACCTACCCACCGTACAGCCAGTGCGCCCGAGAGATTCCGAAGAATCACGGGACGATCAAAGACCTGACGGAGTAACATAATTGGTAAGCCCCGGGTTCGCTCTTTCACTCAAACAGTCCAAGCCCAGTATACTACCTGTAACCTACCCACCGTACAGCCAGTGCGCCCGAGAGATTCCGAAGAATCACGGGACGATCAAAGACCTGATGGAGTAACATGATTGGCAGGCCCCGGGCTGGCTTTCACTCACATACTACAAGCCCGGTATACTATCTGAAACCTACCCGCCAAATAGCAAGTGTGCCCGAGAGATTCCGAAGAATCACAGGACGATCAAAGACCTGACGGAGTAACATAAATGGCAGGCCCCGGGCTCGCTGTTTTTCACTCCCCATTCTCACACTCGACATCAATGTTCCCTAGACACAGAGCGGCTAAGGCACTCCTATAATCCAAGACACAGAGGCATGAGGCAACGAGTCAGGACCGTCTTCCTACTCAAGCTCAGAACACGGCTCAGCATGCTACCCTTACCTGCCCGCCCGCAGCCCGAAGACCGACGGAGTAAGATTATGGTAGGGCCAAGTCTAAGTTCAAACTCTTTCATCAGCACATCACCAGACTCTTGTTTGTTGTTATTTGCTGGTGTTGGTCTTGTACCGTGCATCGGTGACGCTATCGGCCAAGTGACAATGTCGTGCGAGTCGTAGGGATTAGTTCTCGTGACTAAACCTGGACGGCGCATCACCATCCCGCCCGGGAGGGATGAGAGCACAGCATAACTCGCATTGGTTGGCTTGTTGATGAGGACAGCGTGTGGGTCATTTGCTCAAAGCTGGTTGCAGCCATTGGACTAGTAGCTATACTTCGGTGATGAATTGGTGGGTCCTCGAATTCGGGCTTGGATCTGCCATCCTGATCTGGAGTGGAGCCATTGGACCGCTAGCAAAAGACTTGGATGATGAGCACTGTGGTCCCGACGTTCTAGGCTGGTCGAGCTGTTTGGACTCGTTGCGACGCTTTGGTGGTGAGCGACGGATCCCCCTTGCCTTCGTGCAGGCAGATCCTCGTTCTAAACTCGGTTGAGCCATTGGACCAGCAGCAAAGACGTGGTGACGAGCAGCCTAGCCTTATCTTCGGGCTTGGAAGGTTCTAAGCTCTATAAGCCATTTGGACTGGTGGCAACGCTTTGGCAGTGAGCTGTGGGTTCGTCCTGTAGAACATCTCCAGAGTGCTGCCGGACCTAGCGGCAATAGTGGCGGCGAGCCCTTTAAGCTCGGAGAGGTCACTTGGAACTGGTCGGAGCAGTTGGACTAGTGGTTTTGTTTTGGTGACAAGTGGTACTCCATTCTGAACCGTAGCTGAGCTATTGGACCTGCAGCAAAGACTGGTTGGAACTTGTTGAAAGGCAGTTATTTCGAGCGTTGCCAGTGCTACACTAAAGTGGGTGTTTGACGAGACATTCATGAACTAGCTGGCTGACGAGGTGGCTAGGTGTCGAACATTGGGACGTTCGTGTTTTCCCACGAGTTCCATAGTGTAGTGATCCACCTGAGGCCCGTCTTTCCTTCTGGTCTCGAAGGTTAGGCGATCGATGACTGTGGATCATGAGGGTGTGGTGGCGGGGCAGAGACCACTACTTACAAGCCTGAGGATGACACTTACTGGATGATGACTTGGCATGTAACTAAGTCCAAAAAATGGGACTTTGTACTGAGTGGATGGACTTGGTCTCGACCATCCCTGAATCAAAAGAGACCCGCATACTAGCCAAGCTCCGCAATGGTGGAGTTTGACTTATTTTTTAACCCTTATGGTGACGGTTAGATCGCAATACCCAGAGAATTTGGCTAAGTCCCAGCAATGAGGCAGGGTTTGGCTTTTTTTACCCTTAGAAAAGTGACGGTTAACATCGCAATACCCAGAGAATTTGGCTAAGTCCAAGGCTTGCCAGACCCTGCAATGAGGCAGGGTTTGGCTTTTTTTCTTACCTTTTTTTCATTCCCCTATATGGTGACGGGTAACATCGTAATACCCATAGAATTTGGCTAAGTCCCACCCAAAGAAATCCCCACACCCCGCCGTCACCTGTGACCTGGCATTAGTCGCGGTTTCAGACTTAATTTGAGTACCTGAAGCCATGACGAATAACGGGTCCAGTGACAGTGAGGTTTGGGGCTTTTAGTCTTTTCCTAAAAACTCAAAGTCACAGTTAGGCAAAGGGTAAACATAATTCTGAACAAAGGTTACAAGGTTTATTCGGCGTTGGATGTACAAAGCTATACAAGTTCAAAGAAAATTCAGCCTAAAAATCGAGATCCAGGCGATCTTGATGCAGCTGCCAACAAGTTCGTCCGCTGTGCCTTCTTCTCGAGCTTTCGTCCGTGCACACGTTCGTGCGACAAGTGGCGCACCACTAGATGGTCTCGCGCCATTCCTGTCTGTACTTCCTAAACACCTGGTATCTGCGGCTCCTCGTACTCATTTCGTGGCGATGACTGGTACCCAAGACGGCTGGAAGTCTTGGGGGGGCGTGTCTTGCATACTCGATTGATGAGTTGGTTGACCAGCGATTTTCGGTAAGTGAGTTGGGAGCATTTGCCAGCCCTATCGAGGCCGCAGACCATGACCAAGTTGAGCCTGGCATTGACGAGAATCTGGTTGAGTTTTGGAAGAAAAGGTAGCGGTGCCATCTAATGGACCTCCTGCCGACATAGAACAAGGAGATGAGGTGATTGGCCATGTCCACGCCATTCATGCACTCCGTGTAAGTCGTGGCTGCCGGTGGGCAAGTGACTAGGTGTTTCTGGCCCCCGATGAGTCTTCCGACGGTACATTTTCCGGCCAAGGGATCCACGTGGGTGCTGAGTAGAGGGACGGCCTTGGTGTCACACCAGATGCTCAGCAGTAGCCGGCCGCTCTGACGCAGGATACTGTCGCCACGTTCATGCTCCTTCTTGAATTTCAGCAACTCCTCCGTGAACACGTATGGCATTCCGGCCACATTGGCGCGTAGGCTCCCGCATCCAAAGGTTCCTAGCTTGGTTTAGAGGACCTGAAACAGCAGTGCCGAAGTGAAGTGGTTGTCGCAGACAATGGTGTAACCCTGGTTGAGGTAGTGGCGCGCGGTGTAGATCGTTGTGTGAGCCACCTTGTTGTTCTCTAGTCCCTTAGCGGGCTTTTGGGCGGGGTCAATGGCCATGTGGCGCTTTTTTTCAATGTGTGCCTCGTTGTTGAGGATGTAACCGTCGAACGGGTCGCAGAGAGTGAAGTGTTCAAAGCCGACCTTGATGGGCTTCTTGGGCTGGTATACCTTGATCTTGGATCATCCAGTCTATGCAGTCATTGACTCGTCTATGCAGAGAACTGATCCGAGGTTCCTGCACTTGCGGAATGCCTGGTTGATAGCCTCCATCATCGGTCACACCTTCATTATTGTGTCCATGTTCTCCTTAGCCTTCTGCTTTTCCATGGCTTGCCTGGTCGTGGGCGAAGCAGTCTGGGAATCGGTACCAGTGAAAGACAGTTCTTCGGACAGCCGAAAGTTGTTCCAAATTTGATTGAACCTTGTTCTGGTCATGGTCGATCTGATGGAGTGGTTTCCAAGGTCTGGGGACGTGGACCAATACTGCACCATCTCCGGCAAGTCGTTGTAACCCATGATTATCAGTATTCCGATGAAAGCCAGCAACTGGTCTTTCGTCAATGGTACCCAAGCGGGAGTGGGATGTTGTTTCTTCCGTTTCGGCGATGTTTGGCAGGCTTGCGTGGTTGTCGTTACTGCTGGGTCTTGGCTGGATTTGGAGTTGGAAGTGTCCTCTGCTTGTTCCCCAGGCTGAGGGACTTGCGAAGATACAACCGTTGAAGGTGTCTCCTTGGCAGCTGGCTCTTGACTAGAGTTAGACCCTGGTTCTTTCCTTTGGATTTGTGCTGGCTGAATCGGCGACGTTGACGACGAGGACTCTGACTGGCTCCTGAGTGTCTTGTCCACCTCTGCACACATCTGCTCTAGCACCAACCGTCCTGTGCTCAGATCTTCTGGGGGTTCTGTTCTCGAGTCTTCTGGGGGTTGTACTGGTGGAGCGATTGGCTGAGACTGTTGTTGGCTGAAACGGTGATTGACATATTGGGTTATCCTGGCGTGGCGCATCTCCTTGAGGTAGCAACTTCGAGGAGGCAATAATCGTGTCCTTTTTTGCTCGGGTGGCTCGGGGAACATATTACTTCTGTAGATCTTGTCGTACAGTACGACTCGCCAACGTCGTTTCATGGCTTCTAGATTACTCGGTTCCAGTGACGGTGGCGGTGGGGGTGGTGGCTCGACTAGGTTGGCTGTCGTTGTGGTGGCTCTTTCTTCCTCCTCATCTGACGAAACGATGCAGATTACCTCTTCGGATTCCTTACTTATGAATCTACCTGAAAGACCCCCAGGGAAGGGAACGAGTCCTCTTTTGGTTCATCTCATAAATGGCCGCACCTGCGATGTTGCGACTTTGGCTTTTGGCTTGCAATTTTGGCTGGACGACGAGACTGCAACTGCTGGTGTGGGACGTAGTAGGACCGACAAACCGGGCTCATATGTGGGCAACGTCGCTTTTGTTGATTGCATTGGCATGGGAGTAAAGGTTTCTGTTAAGGTTGGAGGTCGTGATGGGCTTTCTGGCCTTAGCGGTCGTGGAGAACTGTCTCTCCTTGGCGGTCGTGGTGGACTGTCTGGCCTTGCTGCTTCCTCCGCACTGCTGGACGTCGAAAGGCAGGCGTCGTCATCGTCCTCTGACTCGGTTTCTTTTAGTTCGTCATCTAACTCATCCTCATCTGATTCTTGGCTGCTGCCGCAGTAGTTCTCATTTTCCTCGCAGTAATATGGGTAGTCTGATTCGTCCTCCTCCTCCTCGGCGACATCTGTTTCTGGCATTGGCGGCTGTGCTTGGCTTGACCCGGCTTCTTCCATGTGGACGTCTGGTTGTGGTATTCCCAGCTGTGGTTCAGTCGGAATTCCAGTGAGTGGCAAAAACTGGCAGTAAGTGATGTGGGGTGGTGATGGACGTGGCTCCCCTTGAGTCGAAGTCCCTGCATTGCCTTTTGGTCCTGGTGTCTTGGCTGACGTGACGTTCCGTGTGCTGCGTCTGGCATTGCTGGCCCTGTCGTCCATGAATTGGTTGGTCCTCCTTATGATGAAATCTGCAGTCTCCCCGAATAATTCCATGAAAAAATCCAACTCCTTGCTCTTCTTGTTGCATCTGCCAATGTAGCCCATTGGAGGTCCGGAGAAACCTTTCTTATCCTGGTACTCGCTCAGCTCTTCCGTCCAAACCCGATGAAGTTGCCTCCGATTCTTGCCTGCCCTAGACTTCTCTACTACGGCGTAGCTGGGAAAGTCGTCCATCGGCGCCTCTGCAGCCATCATCCTGTTTGCCCGCTTCTGGTCGAAGAAATGATTCACATGCGGCGGGTAGGCCATTATATACGGCCACGCGTGACCACTGCACATCGCTTCTGCTCAAATGTATGCAAGATCGAGAAGTAGTTGCCACATGACGCAACGTTGTGCAATATTGTGCAACACCCGCGGAACCCGCATCTGGGTGCGGGATAGCAGGATGTGATTGCACCACGCGGAAACAGCAACCGGTCGTGAAGGGCAATGGGCCTCAGATTGCCAGACACTGCAAGGGATCATCAATTGAGTGGCTTTCGATAAAGCCGCGTGCCGTTGTTGCGAACATGGTGTTTGGCATCGGAAATTAGGGAGCACGGCGGACAAGCCCACGCCTTGCTGCCCGACATGCGGGTTCGAGACCAAAAAAACAAAAAAGGCCGGAAACAACATGAGAAAGGAGTGGCAGGGTGGTTGTGGGATGTAGAATGGAATTTCCGAGGGAAAAGCTGATCAATGGACATGTTACATGGATCCCAGTTTGCTAGATGTTCCCGAGACAGTGTTGCCGAATGGTTATATGTCAGACAGTCTGAGCAGGGAATCGAACCCATGATATTTGAAGCCAAATGCCGAGGTCCTACCACTGAGCCATACTGAAACGGGCCGATGGGCAACGTAAGTAGGTTTGGATCTGTATTTATTTAACTCTTGTTGAGCCATCGGCTTTCAGTCTTGCTTCATCCCTATTTTAGGTTTGAGTGTTCCATTAGTTTCATTTGGAGTGTGACATGGCGAGTAATCGTCCAACCAGTGGCGATTTGAAAGAGTGTGTTTATATGTATAATTATATGCTCATATTAAATACTGCCTATGAGCGTTTCCTTTAAGGCCATGTCAGTTTGGCTCAGTGGTAAGACCTACCACTGACAAGATTT
>JAHWFP010209412.1:21091-32908 GCA_023313725.1 Lithobius niger | reverse complement strand
ATTCTTATGCACTTGAATCGTTGAATTTATCATGAAGGAAAAAAAATCCCGTATTTTGGCATTTTACGGTTCTTTAAACCGTCAGCAAAACGCCCTTTACAGCATCAGCAATATATAAATATGGAAGCAAGCCAGGCATTTTCCGGCCCTTTTTCATAATACGCCCCGTTATGGTTCATAATGTATCTCGAAACTCCAGCCTCCTGCTGACAAACACCGTCCTTTTATGACGACTCCGTGTCTTCATATTCTGCTCGGAAATGTTCGTCCTCCGGTTTAAGACTTGCAACTTGTGTGAGTGAGCTAGACAAGTACGTATATAAGTCTGTGTCCTTCTAAAGATCCCCTTCAAGGAATGTCAATGACAAGAGACGAAACGTGTCCCACAACACGGGCGTGTGCCGGGTTTTCACAATGGGCCAACTTTTGGCACACTCCACCACACCATGATGATGTGGAATGTTGGAAGGAAGGGTGGGGGTGTTGTCAAATTCGTCTGTCTTTTTCTTCCCTTCTTTTTTTTTCTTTCTTCTTTTTCCCCCCAGTTCCATTTTTGGTGCTTCCATGCTGCAACAGGGCATTGTTTCTCTCGGCAACTAGCTCCGTCGTCAGTGACATTCCTTTGTTTAGTCAAAGAGGCCCTACAAACAGCCTTTAGGTAAGGAGGAGGGAAGGGGTGTGTATGCCTTACTGGCACAGCAACGATAGATGGAGAGAATGAAGGATAAATTCATCGATTTTCAGCAACATCAGAGGTGGCTGCCTTTCTCGTTGTCTCTTGACGATGTCACAATCATGTCAGCAGGTTTCTCTTGGTCTTCTCCCACACATAAAACTAGCTCACCACTCTTATCTTTCTAGCATCACCGAAATCCAGCAAAAATGTCAAAACCGTTAAATGTACCAACTAATATTGTTGGTATTTTCCGTCAATGGCAGGACATCAAATATGGGGGAGTGGTTTTTCTCCACAAACTAACAGGATTAGTCTGGAAAAAACAGGCGCTAGTTAGAAATAGCTGGAGGGCGAAACTCTCGAAAACAGAGGTATTAAAAAGAGGAAATATCGGAAACTTCTACCTTCGCTATCCCTGAAGAATCACAGTCCCGTTTGATGTAACTTTTTCATTTTTCCGATGATTTGCGGGCATTCTAATGAACACAACACCGAGAATACTAATGTATGCTTGATATTTGTTAGATTTCTGTTTCAATAACAGCAAATAAGGGCAATGCACTTCAAATCGAATACACAAACCAAACCTGGAGCTTGAGTCAACACAGACGGCAATAATGAAATGTTGTGTGTAACGACCTGAAAGGAAGGGACAGAGAAGGGGGATTGAGGCCTGGACATCTTGGTCATTAGCGCCAACCTCAGTAACAGTGCAGTGTTCCGAGTTGCCACAACACCACACACTACAGAGATGTTAAACAAAGACCAAATCTAGATCTTATCATGTGTATCTCATGCAAAAATAATAATAATAAAACTGCGGACAGGAGGAGAGACCCATCACCAATTGACACACTAAGTCTTGTGGACGAGGGGGGGGGGGGAGATGAGGCTTAATGGCGCGTCGACAGCTTGGTCATTAACGCCAACCTCAGTCACAGTGCAGTGGTCCGGGTTGCCACTGCACCACACATTACAGAGATATTATTCAAACCCCTAATCTAAATCATGTCATACATCTGTCCTCTTGTGGACGATGGAAACGGCGATGAACATCGTCAAGATGGTGACATTCCACAAACACATAATCCGCCATAAGTGGCCGGTGACAATAGTGACTTTCAGGAAGAAATTCCCCTTCTCAAAAGGAAACAATGTGTTAGGTTGGTGTAGCCAATACGTAAAAGGGCCTCCTCTTCTCGGCAACTGGGGCAACAAGCTGAGTGCTGAACCTGGGCAGATAGCCCGCAACTTACTTCTGTGTACGTTTCTACCACGAGGCTTGTCAAGCAGCACACAACTTTAGAAGAAGAGTTGGAAAGACGTCCGAGAACAAGGCTGAGCCCTCTTTTGCAGCTGCATCATCATGATCATTCCCAGCTATTTCAACATGGCCCGGGATATCAGTCTTCTGCTGGCCAGGCAAGCGGGAAAGCAGAGTTTGGATTCGCTGTGTCAAGGGGTTCCGAGGGTTGTACGATGCCAAGGACTCCAGGGCATTAATGAGGGAACAGAGCTTCGTCATTATCGTCAAATCATAACTTACCTAGATGAGCTTGTAGTTAACAGGGGACCTTTTGAACATGCAAACGTTAGACTTGCCTTTCAATGCCCGTTGAAGGTCATCACATTGCTAACTCTGTACCATAGATTTTTAGACCACACGATGAAAGATGTAGAGTCATTAAACCAAAGCAGCCCTTGAAGTAGAATAAAAATCGGTGAATAACGAACTGCAAATGATACAGACTAAAAGTCGTATAGATTAGCTTAGCATGGATGCATTGCGTCTCTTCTCCACATGTCAATCCGTTCGTTATGGTACCAAAGGATTAACCTTAACTAACAGAACAAACAAGCGCCTTGATTCTGACCTTCTGTCATTTCTTACAATATTACAAGCCCTCTGCATTTACTCGGTCAAGGTAGAAGTCAGAGTGGAGAGGGTGCTAGGTTGTATCAAGTCCTCTTACCTCGCTCGTTCTCTCCGCCTTTTCTACCTGGGTCCCCCATGGTTGGGACTGAGCCAACTCAATTAAACGTACGGTGAACAGATGCAGCCGTGAGACGACCAAAACTGCAGACTCTTGTCCTTCCCCTCCCTATCTTAAACCCTCCCTTCCTTTCATGCTCCACCCTAAGGCTCTGCCCACCCCTTCCCACCCACTCCAATCAGCACCACCTGACTCTACACTCGACAAGCCGTTGCCGGATTCAGGTGAATGAGCGAACAAGAACATGTGACTCCCCTCCCTCGACCCCAAACTGTTCGACAAAGCAATATACGTTCTCGTTGTCCGATATGAGCCACGTGATTCGAGCATATTACTTTATGACTAGCACAGACGGAACGCACGCCTTCTTCTCTTCTTTCCTCGCCCTTCCTACCCCTTCCCCCTCCCTCTCCTCTGCAAAAGCAGCGTGAAGTTATTTTGCCAGCGTCTTGTGTTTCACTCTTTCTTTCATTTTTTCGTCTTTTTTTTTATGTATGAATACATGTAATGAAAGTGGAGACTGACGTCTATATGAAATATTAAGCTCGTGTTCATTTCAAGATTTATAAGTTGAGCAAAAAAAAAATAACCAAACACCCGTCGTAGCATCTTCTTGCTACAATTTCATTTGTCTTCATTTAGAAAAATGCTAAGTAAATCCTGAGTTTTATTTCGTGTGGTGACATTATGCACTGTACGCAATGAATGATATCTGGACTGCAATATAGTCAAGAAATAGATTCTACTTAAGGAAGAGAGTTTAACTGAAGTTTTAAATGCGCGAAACTATCATTGAAAAAGGCCTGGATCATAAGCAAATCAGGTGAAATGGGCACATGTATTTAGCCTTCGTAGAGTAGTTGCCGAAAGGCTGCAGCTAAAACTGTGACACATCTGTAGCTATTATCACAAAACTATGATGTATATGATGTAATATTAATATATATATCCAATTAAGGAACCAACATATGAGGCTAGAATACCATGGTGGCCGGAAACCTCTTCCTAACCAGATAAGCCATAGAGTACAGCAGTGGATATCAAATTTTCAACACTTCAAATGTTGTATAAGAGTTGCATATGGATTAATCGTACCCGGTAGATGCCATTGCTCCAGAATCTTGCATCAGCCAATCGGATTAAACACAAATATGCCTTTAATAGTTATCTATTCATTCAGCGCGTCGTTAGCAAGCACAAGTTAGCGAGAATCGACTAGGACATACGTCCCCGCCCTTTTCTAGCAATCAAGGACTCCAAATCTTTTGATTGGACAATTTTACCGTTTCTACCTGGTATTTAAAAGTAAATCCGTCTTACACTGGTCAAATACAACATCCATGTGGCTTCAAGACCAACCTGTGTCATCCATTGGGCCACGCGTCCCCAACCTTCAACGTATGGTCGGTTCGACACTTCAGTTGCACTCGTACCCACCTGTTTGAATGTGGCAGAGTATATTCTTGACCCGAAATTTGACGACTATGACGTAGTCTACGCCCTTTACAGAGTGCCCATGTATTTACGTCGGACAGTGCTGGCCTCCGGAAACTTAATCATACAGTGGCCTGACCAGAGACGATAAATCCACTTTAATTGTCAAGCATGCAACAGGAAGCCATTAAGTTTTAATTAGCTATAATACTCGTATTGTTCACCACGAGAAATTGGAAAAAAAAATTAGGTTGGCTTGGAAGCATGCACAACCACTGCCAACAAAGATCGAGCCGTTAATGTAATAAAAAAAAACTTTCCACATAGGCAGAAATGGCACAAATTGTATAACTCCTTGAGGTCAACCTTATTTAATTCCTGGCTGTTTACATGTATCACGTGATTTCAAGATGGTGGCAATGAGTTGGTAGTCCAACTTCTCATCCCAATTGGGGGTTTTAAGCTTTGTAAGTAACATTCGTTTTATTCTATTTTCATATCATTTGACTCGTTTGTAAGTATTGTTTTATTGTAAACAGGTGACCAAGTCCACAACGAATTGAAATTGGCCGAGAGTTAAACTGCGCGTTAATTTTATGCACTTGTGAGATGCACTTGTCGTATCAGGTGACAACTCATTCCAGTTGCCATGCGTGTGCTTCATTCATTTTAGACGAACATCCTCGTTTAAAATCATCTATATGCCTTGGATTTCTTTATTCAGGCAGAATTCTGTCATTTGAACACTGTCGTGAATATCATATCATTCTTTTGTATAGCGTGTGACTTAAGAATTTAACTTTTGCTAACAATTACATGTGTTACACTTTTGTGGTGTCAATGTTTAGCAAGTAGCTTGTTTTTTTTTTTTGCCTGTTGGTTGATTGGTTGTATATTTCTTGTGTGATACAAAATAATTTCCTCTTCCGTTAGTCAATAAGCTACTTACATGTCAAGCATCTTTCCACGTTTGGCACATGCACGTTTATTTTACGATTCAGAATGTTTGTTAAGAAATAAGCTACAGCTTTGGCGCTGTTAACACCACTTTGGATTTCTTCAATATGCCTTGCCTCTGCTGGTTTTAAGGCTTACCTCTGGCCTAAGTTGGCCTTTTTTCCCTACTTCAAACCATGAATTACGTTGACTTTCATTTTTATTATGAAAGCCTATGTATCATTTTTTTGTACATCAGCCTCTTGCTCTGGTATTTTGAAGTGATTTCTTTTGGTGAGTATTAGTTTAAACCTAAAATAGCCTGTTGCTAGCTGCAATATTTTCTGATAATGTGTTGATAATACGGCCTTAACACCCACCTTGATCTAATCAGACCGCTGATACTAAGCAATCGGGGGCACGATTCACTGAGACTGGCGACTTCGAGGACAATTAAAAAGGACCCATCAAGGACTAATTCACACTAGATTTTTCATTAACTTCAAACTTTGATTGGGGCTGATCCCCTTCCCCCCCCCCGCCTTGGTTAGGTTTCTCCCCTCTTGAGCTAATTTTCTAATAAGGTGCCGAAACCCGGGACCGAGTTTTGTAAGGATAGGCTTTTAGATAAAACCGGGTTTCAAGTTTGTCGAATCAGAGAACGATGACAACGACAGTCAACTTGTTATCAAGGCAAAATATTGCCAAGGTAGGAGTAATAACCCCAATGTATACCTTGAGGTTGAAGGGAGACAACCACAATCATCTTATTACCAACGTAAGAAGTAATTTATCTAGTATTATTTAATAATCATGGTTGCCGCATTTAAGGATCTCGTAAAAGCAAAATTGAGTTATAATATCAGCAAAACAATTAAATTGTATTTCTTTAAAACTCGCTTCTGAGGATAGTAGTGAAGTGGAAATAAGGCTTAGACAAGTCGAAGCTAAAGAGGCAGCCATTTAATCCATTTTTTAACGAATATAAGTGCTGAGTGATGTCATGGATCCTGAAACCGAGAATTGTACTGAATCTACCAATGCCACTAAAAACATCAAATTTATTTTTGTCATCCGTTAGTGGTCAAGTTAATGCATCTCCGCAAACTTCCCAAATCACAATTAAGCAAATTCAAGGGTTCACTCAAGATTGGGGCGAGTTTTCGGTAAGCATAGATTCCAACACCAACTTCAATAAAGTTGATACATGGATATTTGTAAAAAGAAGCCGTTCGTACAGTTCAAGGAATCAAATTGACTGTATCTAACTATGACATGGCAGTTTATCGGTAAAAGCAACATAATATGGTAAAACATTAATTCTGGTGGATATACACATAAATAGATTGCTGAAAACAGCCACTGTATAACTCATTAAAGGCTGTCATGGCTTATGGACTTTACTCAAAGATGTCAGATGCACATGCGATCACTAGAATCATCAGGAACTGACGTTACCTTGGGAGGCACTTTATATCCGATAATGCAACTTGCCATTCCTTCATCGATTTTAACTGAATGGAACCGGAAACCGCATAGTAAGACAAACGTCGACATTGATTTGTTATCGAATGTCGTGCAAGCTGAACTCGAAAGTATTGAGCGAGTGTCGTGTTTCAAACGAAAAAGGAGATCCAAAGCTCAAGCCAAATCGCTATAGACAAAGTTGACAGTCAAGCAAAGCCTTCGTCTGCATTGCTGTTAACAATGCAAAATGGAAAGCAGTTCATGAGAAAGAGGACACATTGTTTCTTCAGCGACAATGACTTGCATCATTCTGCCTAATGCAAAGAATCGATCAACAACAGGGCTCGAGTCTGCGCACCAAACAAAAATTAATATTGACTGAATTGTGAAACTAAGCAATACTCTACCAATTCCTGTGACTGCACGATAGTATGCCGACGTTGTAAGAAATCTTACCATACATTTGTGTGACTCGACAGCGACGTAAGGGATACCAGTAGAACAAAGGAAGTCCAATGTTACGCCGGTAAGCTGTTATTCCAGTCCTTCTAGCACATCAGTTTTTAACACGTCCATCCGCAAGCGATGTACGTTTGGATGAGGCACAATAATAAACAGAATCAAATTGTTATGGTCATTGATAGAGGATCATTGCGTTCCTTCATTTCAAAAGACATTGTAGAGAAGCGCATGTTACTAGTTATGAAAGGTTACAGAATAGCAGTCAACTCGTTTGATAGTAATATAGCTGATCGTATTAATAATTATCGTGTTGCAATCCCACTAGATTGATAGATTGATAGAGCGCTGCTGCAAGTAGAAGCAAGTTGAAGAATCTGCAGTGGTTTGAACTTGTGGGAGTCATGGCACATACAAAATTTCCTTCGAAGCAAGCAAACACAGAGTTAGACTCATCTCATGGGTCCTGGCGAGAGTGTCGTGGGCCGAGGTTAAGTGTTGACTGGGCTTACTTCCTTTCTCAGAGCATCCGTGAGCAGTTTTGTTTAGGTGTTTCATTTACACACAACTAGACTACAACAATGTTGTCTATGCATTCCGTCTCATAACTTATCAAAGAAGAGGCTTGACTCGCACTATTTTCATCTAGGAATTGGACCGATGTGGAACAATGGCCAAGTAAGAGAGGTCTGAATTGCCTCTGCTAGAAGTTGAAGTGGTAAAGACAAATTTTTCCCTAGGCAACTACTGCTTTCAACGGCAATCGTTTTCAAGAAGACATTCCACAATGACGAAACAAATCATTGTTGCCTTCATGTGTGCCTTTTAAAGAATTTGGTCAACCGGTGTTTGCAGATGTGAAGAAACTTCAACCCCAAAAAAACTTTCAAGAGAAATGTTTAGTTCACTCGAAACCTGCACTGTCTGTGACCATTCTGCACACTGTGTCACAACCAGTATCTTCTCATGTATGGTTACTTTAGGTTCTATTAAAAGAAAGGTGAAGTTAAATACAGACAAAGATTCACAAGAAAGAAATAGGAAGGGAGTAAAAAAATAAAAATAAAAAGGTTGTGTTTTACGTCTTGAAAAAGATGGTGTTTGAAAGTCCGATGTTTTCAGTGAAGAATTCACTGATACTACAGCTTAAGTGGTCAGCACTGAAACTCGTCGTTAGTAATTGAAGACTTTTTCCAGATCCTTGGTGAAATTGGTCGTAACAAGCAAACTAAACAAGCACAGAGCTCTTCAGGAAGTAGTCAACGGAAAAAGGGGGATTCAAAACCAATATCACCAAGCAAGAAATGTTCAGCTTGAACCATCGTTTTGATGGTTTAATCAACATTCAGAAACAAAGCTGAGTGTGCTCAAACTATGGCAGGTGATTCCTCTGAAAATCAGCATTACAACAGTTTGCAAACTTCTGCACAAATCATGTTTCCAATAAATTCAGAAGCAGTGGAAGAAACGTCGAAAGGAGGTACCAGAAGTCCGACATTAAATTACCAAGAAGGAAATGTAATGGAGCTATTTAAATCCTCAAGCTGCATGGGAGGGAGGCATTTAACGAGCGGACGGTGGAAATATTCTTGAAGAGTACTTTGGGCTCAACGTTGCGCGATTTCAAAGAAGAGTTCAAAGAATTTGTCCTCTTGAAAAAGTATAGGATTCAAGCTACGTCATTTGTCACTGGGTTGATGCTATTCGTCTTGAGAGTATGAATCTTGGTGTTCATGCACGATCACACACTTACACCTGATGCAAACTTGTTGTGGTACACGTTATCAAGTTAGTGTAACAGTTGACAGATTTCATTGGGGCAAACTCTTAGAGGTACTAATGTTTATGTTTCGAACCCCTTCGAAAGCCTGCTGATCTGATAAAGTACCAACCTATGCAGTTGAGGAAGGACTTGGCAGACAAACGTTTTCTTCTTACTGGTGGAGAACAGCGACTGAAACGTGGGGCTCACCCGTTTAAACCTTAAGCTGGCAAAGGCCGATCTGTCCCTAAACGTTGTTACCAATTCAAAGTTGGAAGCATTTTCACGTGTCGTTTTAAAGTCTTGTGAATTCTCTACCGGGATGCATTTCCAAGCCAGTCCCTACCTTTCATCAATCTCACTCTTATCTATAAAATGAGTATAACAAGGTGAAGGAATGATCTTACTAATCTAGAATTGTCGGGTTATATTGAATAAAAAAATCAGACGTATTGGATATGTGAAACTGAAAAGTTTTGTTTCAGCACGTTAATGCTAACTCGCAGATGGTAGTTTGTTTGGAGCTTGTCTTGAGGCACAACTCAAGTCGTCTCCGGGAACAACTAAGATCGGCTTTGATGGTTATTCAAGCTTGACTGATTAGTTTCATAAAGAGGTTGACGGTATTGAGGGCTAGTCAGTTTTCAAGGGGAAACAAGATCCGCTCAGTAATATTTTATTAATCTTTGGTGGTGTGTAACTATGTCGTGAGTCTTGTGTCATTTTTTGTGTGTAGCGTATGACTTAAGAATTTAAGTGCTGCTAAGAATTTATTTTAAGCTTTCACGGTGTCAATGTCTGGCATCTAATTTTTTTGCGTTTTTCTGTGATATATTACCTTGTTCCTGTCATTTCCTGTTCAACTAGCCAATGAGCTACTTACACGTCAGGCCTCGTGCTTCTCTATTTTACATTCAAATTTGTTTTTAAGAAATAAATCACTTCGACTTCAAATTTGGAGCTGTTAACACCTACTTTGGGGTCCTTTATTACGCCTTGCCCCTACTGATTTTAAGGCCTACATCAGACTTATTGGCATTTTTTCCCTATTTCGAATCATGAATTACGTCGAATTTCATTTTATTGTGCAAGCCTATTTACCAGGTTTTTTTTCCACCAGCCTCTTGCTCTGTTGCTTAGCAGTGATCTCTTTTGGTAAGTATTGAGCCTAAAATAACAGCTTGTTAGTGGAGTCTTTTCTGATATTTAGGAACTCATTGAATTGTGCTGATCACGCAGCCATACGCCCACCTTGATCTAATCAGACTGCTGCTATTTAGCAGTCGGAGGCACTGAGAATGGAGACCTGGAGAGTAATTAAAGACGATGTATCAGGGATGTCGCACGTTAAGTTCGTAAGCAAATTCATACTGTAAGTTGGGGGGTGAATTGAGGCTTAATGGCACGTTGACAGCTAGGTCATTAGTGCCAGCCTCAGTCACAATGCAATGGCCCGGGATGCCACTGCGACACACATGACAGAGATGCTAACCAAACCCCAAATCTAGATCTTATTGTAAGTTGGTTCCTCCTTTTTAGTAAAATCTTCGTTTGAGAGTAACCCCAGTTTTGGTTATTTTTCTACGATCTTTAAGTTAATTTGGAATACGCGCTTTACATTATGTTCAGCTTGACTGTATTCTTATAAGAAAATGTTTCATACTTACTAAAATCATTAGCAGTTCGTGATATCTTCCGATGTATTCTCATCACATTTCTTGAAAATGGCGGAGATATCGCAAAATCCCATTTCCCTAAATATCTTTCAAGAATTCTTGGGGAAAGACTAAATTTCTGTTGATCTTGCCAAATTTGTGAAAAAAATTGTTGAGTCTAAACCTCATTGTTGGATTTTACATAAGATCTGTCTACCAATTATTAGAAGAAGAATTTTCGTAAATCATTAACGTATTGTGAAGTTAGGAACGACGAAACATTTTAAACTGAAAGTGGATTTATTCTCACAATAAAGATACAACGTTACAAGTCTAAATCTGAAAGCCCTCCTGCATGGTAAGCTGGGGAACGAAGGAGAAGTGAGGCTTCAAAGCTGAACAATCTTTTACTCTATCCATTGATTGCTAGCATGTGGGATTCATCAGCATCGTAGATACACAGCCTAGAATTCTCTGGATATTTCTTGATTGGGGAAGTTGTTCACTACTCATGCCTGATGAATCTCAACTTACTTTGATTCAACAATTCTGTTGCCATAAGCAAAGTGACATCTTTCAAAGTCTGACATAACCCTCCTCCACGATAACAAATGTTTGTTGTACCATATAAATGAACTCAATCGTTCCCTCTGATTATCATGTGCACTTGCTTTATCTTTGAGCGATCTTAAAATTTTCTCAATGATCACTAAGGTCTACTGTACCTTTGAATGATCACAATCATTCGTTCTTTATGTTATTATCATGTGCGCTCTTGCTACATTTGAACAATCTTAAAATTTTTCCTGTGATCACTGATGCCTGCACTACCTTTGATGATCTCAATAATTCGTCTAGTCTATGATCCCCATGGTTGAAACTTTCCCAGCTTTCTGTGGGAACGTTGTACAATAGTTCCCATCATTCTGCAGGATTAATATTTGCAATCCGATTTTGAGCCTGTTAGGATTAATATTATTAAAATAGCAAAGTGGGTGTCTTCTACAGGTACTGCTTTCTTTCTGCAGCATACTCACTGTGACGCCCTGTTTCTGCCATGGGATCCATGATAATCATGTGTGCATCTTCTATCGTTTGTGGTAACTGGATAAACGTCAGCCAAAACCTCATTTTGCCTGTTGTTTATTCTCTGTGGCTTTTTACCGCATATTCTGTAGCTCTTTAGCCACATGTGCATCCACTTCCACCAACTTGTCATCCATTTCAGCCCCTCTCTAACGTTTTCAAACAGTCGATTGTATTAGCTTTTCAGCTGTTGTGCTGTACTATTTGCCTATATTAGTCACCATTTGTTAAAGTATGTGTGTACATAACCATTGTGTTTACGTGCCCTTTTCGATTTTAAGATTATTTAAAAGTAGAGTGAGCAAACATGATAATCACAGAGGGGACGAATTATTCAGGTCTTTCAAA
>JAHWFP010209412.1:0-12961 GCA_023313725.1 Lithobius niger | reverse complement strand
CCTACTGAGCCCTTCCATCATGCCGTTCCTACTGAGCCCTTCCATCATGCCATTCTTACTGAGCCCTACCATCATGCCATTCCTACTGGGCCCTTCCATCATACCATTTCTACTGGGCCATTCCATTATGCCATTCCTACTGGGCCCTTCCATCATGTCATTCCTGACCCAGCAGATGTGGTAAACTCCCACAGCGACCTGATCGTACCAACGCCAGTGATGAACCACCCAGAATAAATAGCTAAAATCATGCCGTGAAGAACTACAAAGCTGAGTGGAATGTTAACTAAATGGCATGAACGTGATATTCCCCACTGAATCATACTTGATCCGACGATTAGAAGAAGTCAGAACAATGGATATGCAATTCAAGATGACAAGCTAAGGAAGATTAAAATACCTTCATGTGATTTGGTGCTGATTGCTTTAGATTTCAGTGAGCAGACTTCGTATATCTGCTGTTGTTCTTCAACCGCCTTTTTGTGCAGGTCTTCACTTGCAGGCCTAACTCTGTTGTCGCACGTTTCACTCGCCACTTTTTTCTGTTGCTCTCTTGTTTTTTAGGTGCTCAGGTGTGTGTGTGTGTGTGTGTGTACTATTGATCTAAGTTGGGACCACATTCGCTTAAACATATGTACAAATAACCTACGTGTTGACGTGCCCTGACACCAATATCCTTCTTTCCTTCTATACTCCAACCGATTTGCTAACTGAGCCATCTTAACACAGAAGTCACACGTTTTTAGAATTCATTACAAGGCTGAAGCATTTTGTAGTTCAAAATCCACCAAATTGAGCGCTGTAATTCCTTGCTGAACTTTCATAATTCCCAGCACTCTTGAATCTTGATGAAACTGTTTGTCAGAATCTGGTTTTAACTTACGGGACACCATACAGTAACCTCACATTGCCCCAGAACTGGTCAGTTTACAAAATCGACAAGTTTCGGGAAGCATTGTACGCTTGGTATCCACCCGACCCCAGCTTACTACTTGAAATCACTTCCCATCCTTTGAGAATATCGTAAAACGCGCGACCACTTTCTTCTCTCGCAAAAGCATGAGACCAACAGAAAACTTCTCTCTTCCCACAGAGACGCTAGGGATGGATTCGACCATTCCCAAAGGCCTAAAGTTATTGTCGAGTTTAGCGAGGGATGATGCGGGATTTGTTGTTACAAGGCCAACCAATACTTTTTCACGCCGCCCAAAGGCAGACAGGCGGAAATTTTTCTCGCTGGATGTTCGGACGGAGATGGATAAAGGTTTACGAGAATAGGAGGACGGACACTTTGGCCGAGGATTTTCGACCTTCTAGTAGGAGGCGCTGCAACCTGAAAATGTTGAATTCTCGCTTTGTTCATACTACTGAGTAAAAATTGTGAACAACGGGTTTGGAGCGCCACTGTATGGCAAAAAACATTGTAGAGGTGGCGAATTACTGAAATCACTGAAAGGTAGAGCCGACATTCGTAATCATAGAGGTGCAAATTATTAATATCATTCAAAGGTAGAACAAACGTTAGTGATATGGAGAGGGCGAATTTTAAGATTATTCAAAAGTAGAACGAGCAAACATGATAATCACAGAGGGGACGAATTATTCAGGTCTTTCAAAAGATAGAGCAGACATTACTGATAACAGAGATGGCGAATTTTAACATCATTCAAAGGTAGAGCGAAGGACAGAGGATTCACATCCCCTGTCCTTTTCTCTACCTTTGAATGATGTTAACATTTCCCATCTCTGTGATCAGTAATGTATGCTCTATCTTTTGAAAGACCTGAATAATTCGTCTCCTCTGTGATTATCATGTTTGCTCACTCTACTTTAAAAAAAAATATTAAAATCCAAAACGGCACGTCAACACAATGGTTATTTACACACATACTTTAACAAATGGTGCCTAATATAGGCAAATAGTACAGCACAACAGCTGAAATGCTAATACCATCGACTGTTTGAAAACGTTAGAGAGGGGCTGAAATGGATGACAAGCTGGTGGAAGTGGATGCACATGTGGCTAAAGAGCTACAGAATATGCAGTAAAAAGCCACAGAGAATGATGTCACTTTGCTTATGGCAACAGAATTGTTAAATCAAAGTAAGTTGAGATTCACCAGGCATGAGTAGTGAACAACTTCCGCAATCAAGAAATATCCAGAAAATTTTAGGCTGTGTATCCATGATGCTGATGAAGCCCACATGCTAGCAATCAATTGATAGAATAAAAAATTGTTCAGCTTTGAAGCCTCACTTCTCCTTCGTTTCCCAGCTTACCATGCAGGAGGGTTCTCAGATTTAGAATTGTAACGTTGTATCTCTATTGTGAGAATAAATCCATTTTCAAGTTAAAATGTTTCGTCGTTCCTAACTTCACAATACGTTAATGATTTAAGAAAATTCTTCTTCTAACAATTGGTAGACAATCTTACGCAAAAGCCAACAATGAGGTTTAGACTCAAAAATCTTTTTCAAAAATTTGGCAAATTCAACAAAAATTTAGTTTTTCCCCTAGAATTCTTGAAAGATATTTAGGGAAATGGGACTTTGTGATATCTTCGCCATTTTCAAGAAATATGAAGAGAGTACATCTGTTCAGAAGATATCACGGACTGCTACTGCTTTTAGCAAATATGAAACATTTTCTTATAAGAAGACAGTCAAGCTGAACATAATGTAAAGCGCATATGCCAAATTAACTCAAAGATAGTAGAAAAATAACCAAAACTGGGGTTACTCCCGAACGAAGATTTTACTAAAAAGGAGGAACCAACTTACAATAAGATCTAGATTTGGGGTTTGATTAGCATCTCTGTAATGTGTGTCGAAGTGGCATCCCGGGCCATTGTAATGTGACTGAGGCTGGCACTAATGACCTAGCTGTCAACGTGCCATTAAGCCTCAATCCCCCCCCCCTAACTTAAAGTATGAATTTGCTTACGAACTTAACGTGCTACATCCCTGATACATCGTCTTTAATTGCCCTTTATGTCTCCATTCTCATTAATCGTGCCTCCGACTGTTTCATCTGAATCTGATTAGATCAAGGTGGGCGTAAGGCTATGTGATCAGCACAATTCAATGAGTTCCTAAATATCAAAAAAGACTGCATCAACAAGCTGTTATTTTAGATTTAGGCTAAAATACTTACCAAAAGAGATCACTGCTAAACAACAGAGCAAGAGACTGATAAAAAAAGCTTGGTAAATGGGCTTGCACAATAAAATGAAAGTCGACGTAATTCATGATTCGAAATAGGGATAAAAGGCCAATAAGTCTGACGTAGGCCTTAAAATCAGTAGAGGCAAGGCATAATAAAGGACCCCAAAGTAGGTGTTAACAGCTCCAAAGTTGAAGTCGAAGTGATTTATTTCTTAAAATCAAATTTGAATGTAAAATAGAGAAGCACGAGGCCTGACGTGTAAGTAGCCCATTGGCTAATTGAACAGAAAATGACACGAAGAAGATAACATATTACCGAAAAATGCAAAAAAAAAATTAGATGCCAGACATTGACACCGTGAAAGCTTAAAATAAATTCTTAGCAGCACTTAAATTCTAAAGTCATACACTACACACAAAAAAATGACACAAGACTCACGACACAGTTACACACCACCAAAGATTAATAAAATATTACTGAGCGGATCTTGTTTCCCCTTGAAAGCTGACTGCAGAGGTTTGTTCTGGCTGAGAGATCATCTAAGGCCCTCAATACCGGCAACCTCTTTATGAAACTAATCAGTCAAGCTTGAATACCCATCAAACCCGATCTTAGTTGCTCCCGGAGACGACTTAAGTTGCACCTGAAGACAAGCTCCAACAAACTACTATCTGCGAGTTAGCATTAACTTGCTGCGTCAAAACTTCTCAGTTTCACAAATCCAATACGTCTGATTTTTTTGATTCAATATATAACCCGACGATTCTTGATTAGTAAGATCATTCCTTCACTCTGTTATACACATTTTATAGATAAGAGTGAGATTGATGAAATGTAGGGACTGGCTTGGAAATGCATCCTGGTAGAGAATTCATAAGACCTTAAAACGACATGTGAAAATGACTCCAACTTTGAATTGGTAACAACGCTTTGGGAAAGGCCTTTGCCAGCTTAAGGTTTTTAACGGGTGAGCCCCACGTTTCAATCGCTGTTCTCCACCAGTAAGAAGAAAAGGTTTATCTGTCAAGTCTTCCTCAACTGCATAGGTTGGTACTTTATCAGATCAGCAGGCTTTCAAAGGGGTTCGAAACATAAACATGAGTACCCCTAAAAGTTTGCCCCAATGAAATCTGTCAACTGCTACACTAACTTGATAACGTGTACACCAACAAGTTTGAATCATGTGTAAGTGTGTGATCGTGCATGAACACCAAGATTGATACTCTCAAGACGAATAGCATCAAGCCAGTGACAAATGACGTAGCGTGAATCCTATCCTTTTTCAAGAGGACAAATTCTTTGAACTCTTCTTTGAAATCGAGCAACGTTGAGCCCAAAGTACTCCTCAAGAATATTTCCACCGTCCGCTTGTTAAATGCCTCCCTCCCATGCAGCTTGAGGATTTAAATACCTTCATTACATTTCCTCCTTGGTAATTTGATGCCGATCTTCTGATACCTCTTTTCGATGTTTCTGCCACTGCTTCTGACTCTTTTGGAAACATGATTTGTGCAGAAGTTTGCAAACTGTTGTAATGTTGATTTTCAGAGGAATCACCTGCCATAGTTTGAGCACACTCAGCTTTGTTTCTGAATGTTCAAGCTGAACATTTCTTGCTTGGTTATATTGGTTTTGAACCCCTTTTTCCGTTGACAACTTCCTGAAGAGCTCTGTGCTTTGTTTAGTTTGCTTGTTACGACCAATTTCACCAAGGCACTGGAAAAGTCTTCAATTACTAACGACGAGTTTCAGTGCTGACCACTTAAGCTGTAGTATCAGTGACTTCTTCACTGAAAACATCGGACTTTGAAACACCATCTTTTTCAAGACGTAAAACACAACCTTTTGATTTGTATTCCTTTCCTCCCTTCCTATTTCTTTTTTTTTTGAATCTATGTCTGTATTTAACTTCACCTTTCTTTTAATAGAACCTAAACTAACCATACGTGAAAAGGTACTGGTTGCGACAGAGTGTGCAGAATGGTTACAGACAGAATCGTTGCAGACAGAATGGTTTCGAGTGGACTAAACATTTCTCTTGAAAGGTTTTTTTGGGTTGAAGTTTCTTCACATCTGCAAACACCGGTTGACCAAATTCTTTAAAAGGCACACATGAAGGCAACAATGATTTGTTTCGTCATTGTGGAACGTCTTCTTGAAAACGATTGCTGTTGAAAGCAGTAGTTGCCTAGGGAAAAATTTGTCTTTACCACTTCAACTTCTAGCAAAGACAATTCACACCTCTCTTACTTGGCCATTGTTCTACATCCGTCCAATTCCTAGATGATAATAGTGCGACTCAAGCCTCTTCATTGGTAAGTTATAAGACGGAATGCATAGACAACATTGTTGTAGTTTAGTTGTGTGTAAATGAAACACCAAACAAAAATGCTCACGGATGCTCTGAGATAGGAAGTAAGCCTGGTCAACACTCAACCTCAGCCGACGACACTCTCGCCAGGACCCATGAGATGAGTCCAACTCTGTGTTTGCTTGCTTCGAAGGAAATTTTGTTTGTGCCATCACTCAAACCACTGCAGAATCCTCAACTTGCAAAGCTTTTACTTACAGCTGCGCTCTATCAATACCAAAAAGTGGGATTGCAACATGATAATTATTAATACGATCAGTTATATTACTATAAACGAGTTGACTGCTATTCTGTAACCATTCATAACTACTAATATGAGCTTCTTTACAATGTCTTTTGAAATGAAGGAACGCAATGATCCTTCATCATTGACCATAACAATTTGATGCTGTTTATTATTGTGCCTTATCCAAACGTACATCGCTTGCAGATGGACATGTTAAACACCAATGTGCTAGAAGAACTGGTATAACAGCTTACCGGCGTAACATTGGACTTCCTTTGTTCTACTGATATCCCTTACGTCGCTGTCCAGTCACAGAAATGTATGGTAAGATTTCTTACAACGTCGGCGAACTATCGTGCAGTCACAGGAATTGGTAGAGTATCGCTTGGTTTCACAATTCAGTCAATATTAATTTTTGTTTGGTGCGCAGACACGAGTCCTGTTGCTGATCGATTCTTTACATTCGGCAGAATGCTGCAAGTCATTGTCGCTGAAGAAACAATGAGTCTTCTTTCTCGTGAACTGCTTTCTATTTTGCATTGTTAACAGCAATGCAGAAGAAGGCTTTCCGTGACTGTCAACTTTGTCTATAGCAATTTGGCTTGAGCTTTCGATCTCCTTTTTCGTTTGAAACGCGGCACTCGCTCAATATTTTCAAGCTCTGCTTGCACGACATTCAATAACGAATCGATGTCGACGTTTGTCTTACTATGCGGTTTCCGGTTCCATTCAGTCAAAATCGATTAAGGAATGGCAAGTTGTATTATTGGCTATAAAGTGGCTCCCAAGGTAACGTCCGTTCCTGATGATTCTAGTGATCACATGTGCATCTGAAGTTATACAGTTGCTGTTTTCAGCAATCTATTAATGTGTATATCCACCAGAATTACTGGTTTACCATATCATTTTGCTGTTAACTGATAAGCTGCAATGTCATAGTTTGATACAGTTAATTTGATTCCCTGAACTGTACAAACTGCTTCTTTTTGCAAATATTCATGTGTCAACTTTATTGATATTGGTGTTGGAATCTATGCTTACAGAAAACTCGCCCCACTCTTGAGTGACCCGTTGAATTTGCTTAATTGTAATTTGGGAAGTTTAATGTGATTTTTCACTTTGACTCCTGACGTTTGTGGAGATGCATTAAATTGACCGCTAACGGATGACAAAAGCAATTTGATGTTTTTAGTGGCAATGGTAGATTCTGTACAATTCTCGGTTCTCTCAGCTCTCAACTCAGCGTTTATATTCGTGTGAAAATGGATTAAATGGCTGCCTCTTTCGCTTCGACTTGTCTAAGCCTGATTTCCACTTCACTACTATCCTCAGAAGCGAGTTTTAAAGAAGTACAATTTAATTTTTTTGCTAATATTATAACTCAATTTTGCTTTTACGAGATCCTTAAATGCGGCAATTATGACTATCAGATAATACTAGATAAAATGCTTGTTACGTTGCTAATAAAGATGCTTGCGGTTATCTTCCTTTAACCTCAAGGTACACATTGGGGTTATTACTTCTGCCTTGGCAATATTTTGCCTTGATAACAAGTTGACTGTCGTTGTCATCGTTCTCTGATTCAACAAACTTGAAACCCGGTTTTATCTAAAAGCCTATCCTTACAAAACTCGGTCCCGGGTTTCGGCACCTTATTAGAAAATTACCTCAAGAGGGGAGAAACCTAACCAAGGGAAAGGGGGGGGGGGGGAATCACCCCCAATCAAAGTTTGAAGTTAATGAAAAAGTCTAGTGTGAATTAGTCCTCGATGGGTACTCTTTAATTGAAGTCGCCAGTCTCAGTGAATCGTGCCCCGACTGCTTAGTATCAACGGTCTGATTAGATCAAGGTGGGTGTAAGACTGTAAGATCAACACAATTCAATGAGTTCCTAATTATCAGAAAATATTGTAGCTAACAACTGGTTATTTTAAGTTTAAACTAAATACTGACCAAAAGAAATCACTTCAATATACCAGAGCAAAAGGCTGATGTAAAAAAAAATGACACATAGGCTTAGACAATAAAAATGAAAGTCAACGTAATTCATGATTCGAAATAGGGAAAAAAGGCCAATAGGCCGAGGTAAGCCTTAAAACCAGCAGAGGCCAGGCGTACTGAAGAAGTCCAATGTGGTGTTAACAGCTCCAAAGCTGTAGCTTATTTCTTAATAAACATTCTGAATGTAAAATAAATGTGCATGTGCCAAACGTGGAAAGATGCATGACATGTAAGTAGCTTATTGACTAACGGAGGAAAATTATTCTGTTTCATACAAGAAATATACGAACAATCAACCAACAGGAAAAACACAAGGTACATGCTAAACATCGACACCGCAAAAGTGTAACATGTATTCTTAGCAAAAGTTAAATTCTTATGTCACACGCTATGTAAAAGAATGATACAATATTCACGACAGTGTTCAAATGACAGATTCTGCCTGAATAATTTAAAGGAATCCAAGGGGGGGGGGGGAGATGAGGTTTAATGGCGCGTCGACAGCTTGGTCATTAGCGCCAACCAAGGCATATAGATGATTTTAAACGAGGATGTTCGTCCAAAATGGCTCAAGCATACGCATGGCAACTCGAATGAGTTGTCACTTGATAGGACAAGTGCATCTCACAAGTGCATAAAATCAATGCCCAATTTAACTTTCGGCCAATTTCAATTCGTTGTGGACTTGGTCTCCTGTTTACAATAACACAACACATACAAACGAGTCAAATGATATGAAAATAGAATAAAACGAATGCTACTTACAAAGCTTAAAACCCCCAATTGGGACGAGAAGTTAGACAACCATCTCATTGTCACCATCTTGAAATCACTTGATACATATGAACAGCCAGGAATTAAATGAGGTTGACCTCAGGGAGTTATACAATTGGTGCCATTTCTGCCTATGTGGAAAGTTTTTTTTTTAATTACATTCATGCTCTATCTGTGTTGGCAGTGATTGTGCATGCTTCCAGGACCAACCTAATTTTTTTCCAATTTCTCGTGGTGAACAATAAAACTTAATGGCTTCCTATTGCATGCTTGGCAATTAAAGTGGATTTATCGTCTCTGGTCAGGCCACTGCATGATTAAGTTTCCGGAGGCCAACACTGTCCGACTAAATACATGGGCACTCTTTAAAGGGCGTAGACTACGTCATAGTCGTCAAATTTCGGATCAAAAATATACTCTGCCACATTCAAACAGGTGGGTACGAGTGCAACTGAAGTGTCGAACCGACCATACGTTGAAGGCTGGGGACGCGTGGCCCAATGGATGGCACATGTTGATCTTGAAACCACACGGATGTTGTATTTGACCTGTGTGCGACGGATTGACTTTTAAATACCAGGTAGAAACGGTAAAATTGTCCAATCAAAAGGATTGGAGTCCTTGATTGCTGGAAAAGGCCGGGGACGTATGTCCCGGTAGATTCTCGCTAACTTGTGCTTGCTAACGACGCGCTGAATGAATAGATAACTATTAAGGGCATATTTGTGTTTAATCCTATCGGCTGCTGCAAGATTCTGGAGCAATGGCATCTACCGGGAACGATTAATCCATATGCAGCTCTTATACAACATTTGAAGTGTTGAAAATTTGATATCCACTGCTGTACTCTATGGCTTACCTGGTTAGGAATAGGTTTCTAGCCACCATGGTATTCTAGCCTCATATGTTGGTTCCTTAATTGGATATATATATATATTAATATTAGCTGCATATACATCATAGTTTTGTGATAATAGCTACAGATATGTACAGTTTTAGCTGCAGCCTTTCGGCAACTACGCTACGAAGGCTAAATACATGTGCCCATTTCACCTGATTTGCTTATGATCCAGGCTTTTTTAATGATAGTTTTGCGCATTTAAAACTTCAGTTAAACTCTCTTCCTTAAGTGGAATCTATTTCTTAACTATATTGCAGTCCAGATATCATTCATTGCGTACAGTGGACAATGTCACTACACGAAATAAAACTCAGGATTTACTTAGCTTTTTACTAAATGAAAACAAATGAAATTGTAGTGCGAAGATGCTACGACGGGTGTTTGGGTTTTTTTTTGGCTCAACTTATAAATCTTGAAATGAACACGAGCTTAATATTTCATATACACGTCAGTCTCCACTTTCATTACATGCATTCATACATAAAAAAAAACATGAAAAAATGAAAGAAAGAGTGAAACACAAGACGCTGGCAAAATAACTTCACGCTGCTTTTGCAGAGGAGGGGGAGGGGGTAGGAAGGGCGAGGAAAGAAGAGAAGAAGGCGTGCGTTCCGTCTGTGCTAGTCATAAAGTAATATGCTCGAATCACGTGGCTCATATCGGACAACGAGAACGTATATTGCTTTGTCGAACAGTTTGGGGTCGAGGGAGGGGAGTCACATGTTCTTGTTCGCTCATTCACCTGAATCCGGCAACGGCTTGTCGAGTGTAGAGTCAGGTGGTGCTGATTGGAGTGGGTGGGAAGGGGTGGGCAGAGCCTTAGGGTGGAGCATGAAAGGAAGGGAGGGTTTAAGATAGGGAGGGGAAGGACAAGAGTCTGCAGTTTTGGTCGTCTCACGGCTGCATCTGTTCACCGTACGTTTAATTGAGTTGGCTCAGTCCCAACCATGGGGGACCCAGGTAGAAAAGACGGAGAGAACGAGTGAGGTAAGAGGACTTGATACAACCTAGCACCCTCTCCATTCTGACTTCTACCTTGACCGAGTAAATGCAGAGGACTTGTAATATTGTAAGAAATGACAGAAGGTCAGAATCAAGGGGCTTGTTTGTTCTGTTAGTTTAGGTTAATCCTTTGGTACCATAACGAACGGATTGACATGTGCAGAAGACACGCAATGCATCCATGCTAAGCTAATCTATACGACTTTTAGTTTGTACCACTTGCAGTTATTCACTGATTTTTATTCTACTTTAAGGGCTGCTTTGGTTTAATGACTGTCTACATCTTTCAACTTGTGGTCTAAAAATCTAAGGTACAGCGTTAGCAATGCAATGACCTCCAACGGGCATTGAAAGGCAAATCTAACGTTTGCATGTTCAAAAGGTCCCCTATTAACTACAAGCTCATCCAGGTAAGTTATGATTTGACGATAATGACGAAGCTCTGTTCCGTTATTGATGCCCTGGAGTCCTTGGCATCTTACAACCCTCGGAACCCCTTGACACAGCGAATCCAAACTCTGCTTTCCCGCTTCCCTGGCCAGCGGAAGACTGATTTTCTGCTGGATCCCGGGCCATGTTGGGATAGCTGGGAATGATCACGATGATGCAGCGGCAAAAGGGGGCTCTTTCTGTTCCTATCGAAAGGGGTCTCAGCCTGGTTCTCGGACGTCTTTCCTACTCTTCTTCTAAAGTTGTGTGCTGCTTGGCAAGCCTCGTGGTAGAAACGTAGACAGAAATAGGTTGCGGGCTATCTGCCCTGGTTCAGCACTCAGCTTGTTGCCGCAGTTGCCGAGAAGAGGAGGTGTTGGCCCTTTTACGTATTGACTACACCAACCTAACACATTGTTTCCTTATGGGAAGGGGAATTTCTTCCTGAAAGTCACTATTGTCACCGGCCATTAATGGCCTATTATGTGTTTGTGGAATGTCACCATCTTGATGATGTTCATCGCCGTTTCCATCGTCCACAACACTTAGTGTGTCAATTGGTGCTGGGTCTCTCCTCCTGTCCGGAGTTTTTTTATTATTTTTGCATGAGATACACATGATAAGATCTAGATTTGGTGTTTGTTTAACATCTCTGTAATGTGTGGTGTTGTGGCAACTCGGAACACTGCACTGTTACTGAGGTTGGCGCTAATGACCAAGATGTCGCTGCAGCATCAGGCCTCAATCCCCCTTCCTATCAGGTCGTTACACACGTCATTTCTTTATTGCCCTCTGTGTTCACTCAAGCTCCAGGGTTGGTTTATGTAATCGATTTGAAGTGCATTGCCCTTATTTGCTGTTATTGAAACAGAAATCTAACAAATATCAAACATACATTAGTATTCTCGGTGTTGTGTTCATTAGAATACCCGCAAAGCATCGGAAAAAATGAAAAAGTTAGATCAAACGGGACTGTGACTCTTCAGGGATAGCGAAGGTAGAAAATTCCGACATTTCCTCTTTTTAATACCTCTGTTTTCGACAGTTTCGCCCTTCAGCTATTTCTAACTAGGGCCTGTTTTTTTCAGACTCATCGTGTTAGTTTGGGGAGAAAAATCACTCCCTCATATTTGATGTCCTGCCATTGACGGAAAATACCAACAATATTAGTTGGTTCCTTGAATTGCGTACATTTAACGGTTTTGACATTTTTGCTGGATTTCGGTGATGCTAGAAAGATAAGAGTGGTGAGCTAGTTTTATGTGTGGGAGAAGACCAAGAGAAACCTGCTGACATGATTGTGACATCGACAAGAGACAACGAGAAAGGCAGCCACCTCTGATGTTGCTGAAAATCGATGAATTTATCCTTCATTCTCTCCATCTATCGCTGGTGTGCCAGTAAGGCATACACACCCCTTCCCTCCTCCTTACCTAAAGGCTGTTTGTAGGGCCTCTTTGACTAAACAAAGGAATGTCACTGACGACGGAGCTAGTTGCCGAGAGAAACAATGCCCTGTTGCAGCATGGAAGCACCAAAAATGGAACTGGGGGGAAAAAGAAGAAAGAAAAAAAAGAAGGGAAGAAAAAGACAGACGAATTTTGACAACACCCCCACCCTTCCTTCCAACATTCCACATCATCATGGTGTGGTGGAGTGTGCCAAAAGTTGGCCCATTGTGAAAACCCGGCACACGCCCGTGTTGTGGGACACGTTTCGTCTCTTGTCATTGACATTCCTTGAAGGGGATCTTTAGAAGGACAGAGACTTATATACGTACTTGTCTAGCTCACTCACACAAGTTGCAAGTCTTAAACCGGAGGACGAACATTTCCGAGCAGAATATGAAGACACGGAGTCGTCATAAAAGGACGGTGTTTGTCAGCAGGAGGCTGGAGTTTCGAGATACATTATGAACCATAACGGGGCGTATTATGAAAAAGGGCCGGAAAATGCCTGGCTTGCTTCCATATTTATATATTGCTGATGCTGTAAAGGGCGTTTTGCTGACGGTTTAAAGAACCGTAAAATGCCAAAATACGGAATTTTTTTTCCTTCATGATAAATTCAACGATTCAAGTGCATAAGAAT
>JAHWFP010209411.1:0-57297 GCA_023313725.1 Lithobius niger | reverse complement strand
AAGGAGGTAGACGCCGCGCAAAATCTAATAAAAAAAGTGCAAGTCACAGATGAGACGATAAGAATTAGTATTGTAGAAAGTAGCCGAGCTGTTGTGGATACGGGCAAACTCCACTACTAAAATGGAGGCCGAATTCATGGTCGTGGAGGCGACGCAGGAGTCCGGTGAAAGATGGGAATGATGTTGAGAACAGGAAGACTACACCAACGTTTCTTCTATGAGGTCGGGGTGGAGTGCTTCCTTTTCGGGTGGACTCGTTTTCGGATAATGAAATCCATTCTTGAGTGTAGGATTTACTGTGGAATGACGAAGATGGTGCAGGGGCCTAAAGGGTGAAGTCTCTAATGGCGCGATCCATCAAGGTGTGGATGTCTTTCGCCGAGAGCTTTTGTGTTCCTGCGGTGATGGCCGAACAGTGGGACGATTGCCGTGAGAAAAGTGACGAGAAGTCAAGCGGCGTGTCGGTAGGGCACGACTGACTGCGTGGATGTTTTTTATCCTTCTTGTGCTTTCTGGGCGAAGGTGCGCGTTGAACGCATGGGACTGATGACGCCGAGTTGCGAGCCAAGGTTTTCACTGGGAATGAGGTTGATGGGCGCCATGGTGGAGATGGAGAGGGGCAGACAACAACATTGGAGTCCTCTGGCAGAGGGCTGGCTGGAGGCGACGGAGATCGTGAAGGTGTAACCGTCGAATCTTGAGGGTGGAGCCATGATGAATCCTTCCGTTTCTTTGGTCTTCCATCTTTCGGAAAGCGAAGGCCCTGTACGAAAGCGAAGACTGGACTTGAAGTGGGAGAGAAACCAAAGCGACCGTCTTGGACGAGAGCTTCAGGAAACGAGATGGCAGGCTGTCTCACCTGACAGTTTTTATAGGAGAGCTGCGCACAACGCATGTGCAGTTGGGTTACACAGCTGGTCGGATCTAGAGAGAGAAAAAACCTCAAGGGAGAGAAAGCATTACAGGGAGAGAAAGCATTACAGGAACTGAATGCAACTATTTTACAGGTAGTGTAGTCGATATTTGCGAAACGGCAAAGAGAAATCTTTTCCAACTGTGCAGTGTGTAGCATGTCAGATTATGAACCGCCAGTTTACACTGTTAGGGATTTCAGTTAGCACCGGTGCACGCGTGCGGTACGCATTTGCGGTCGTCGCTGTGGTACCGCATTTGCGGTCGTCGCTGTGGTACCGCATTTGCGGTAGTCGCTGTGGTACCGCATTTGCGATTTGGTTAACGTGCCATCTGTTGGGTACTGCACACGTACCTGCGTCGACGTTGCATTACCGCCCGCCGCTCGTGAGGTCACTTTGCACCGCAATTCCCCCCGTCAACGCAGCGGTACCACAGCGTTAAAAAAACGCAATTGCGTCTCTGAGTACCTTGGGTGACTTGAGCGGTGCACACGTCCGCCGTTTACCGCAAAAGCGTTACCGAAAATGGCGTCCAATTTCGAAGAAATAGACATGGAATTGTTTATCGGGGGAATAAAGAACTATCCTGAAATATGAAATGTTGTTGCAGAAATGATTGAAGACTCATTGGGAAGTAATTAAAGAACTTATCCGAATTTTTTAGTTAATCTGCAAAGAATATATAATATATTCCCCTGGTACGTCTTAAATCAGTAAATGAGTGTACCAAATATTGTCGCATTGGTTTTAAAATATATTTTTTGTTCACGAGGTTAGGGAACCGAACGCGCACATACGTCACCGAAGCGGCACCGCAGCGTCAACGCGCGTTAATAAAACGTACGTGTGCATTGATTGGCTGCGTCACCGCAGCGGCGCCGCACGTCCAAAAAACGCACGTGTACACTGGCGCTTAATCGCATACTGCAATACGAGGAATGGTTTATTCTGCACAATAGTAGGGATTAAAGTGAGCACAATTTAATAAGACCCTGATCTGGGGAAACGCTTGTTAGAACATGCCAGGTAAAGAACTCCCCAAAGGCTCAAAACAAAATTTTTAGGGACTGTGCAGGGAGGGGGGAGGGACATAATGAAAGGAACATTTTGTGGGTTTCTTTAGCTAACTAGCTAGTCCGCTCATCCCCTTGTTAAATCCCATAGAGTGATTATTCATCGATTCCGAGATAATGGGAAGGCTTCCAGCTATGAAATTGGACGAATGGGTGCACTACAATACGAACTGCGTACCTTTTATGGTTTGGAGCCTGGGGGCGTAACACGGATGGCATGGGAGGGCGCTTAAGTACGAAAATATAGTTATAACCATTGTTAGTATTGTCGGCATCGTCTCTCATTGGACGGCCAAAGTTCCGACAATGAGAACTTGTATACTGAGGTACGTACCTAGGCACACACTAGTGTATCACGATAAATCTAAACAACGTTGCAAAGAAACTGTATTCACGCCCAATTCACGAAAAATAAACCAAGTGTAAAAACAAAGCCAAATAAACAAAGCCAAAAACTGATATCAACACACCAACACTAACTAAATACAACGAATTGAATTACAACAAAATTAAAACCAAACCAAAAGCCAATAAAGAGGTGACTAAGTTGAGAATGATTCGGCCTATAGGCAAAAGATAATAGCAAATTGTTGAAAACCAATTTCTTGTTGACGTGGCACTTCATTACTCATCTGCACGGTAGTGGAGTTGAGTCAATACACAATTAAAAAAGAAGGAGTGATATCATATCAAAAACCAAAACTGGTAAAAGGGGCCGCCAAGTTCCGAACCCTTCAAAGGAGTGATATCAACACACCAAAACATTCGCCAACTTAATCGCACCGGATAATACTTTGGACGTTAAATGAAAACCTGAACATTGCTACCGAAACGGCAAAAGAAATAATAAAAATTACATTTGCTACTGGGACGTGAGACATGTCCAGATCCCCATCGACAGGTAAATCATAGATTTAAGGCACTCCTTCGTTTTAAATTAAACGAACCAAAGGTTGACTAAGCTAACAACCGCGCCGAAGAGTGAGGCCGCCATGTTGAAACGCAGCGCCACAGCGGAGGATTCCGGGCCAGTTGGGAGTGATTGTTGTGGACGAGTCCGAGTGGGCGGGGCTTTTTCGCCTCCGATGACGTTTTAGGCGCGCTTGATAGGGGTTCGGGCGCGATTGATGTGGAAAATCGAAGTGCTTGTTGTGGGACGGAACCGCTTGTTGAGGGAGGTTGTCGCGGCCTGTGTATGCATGTCCCTCCTAGCGCTTGCGGCCATTTCTGACAACAACGGAACGAGCCACAGATTAGAGTGGAACGAGCCATTTAAATTTCCACGTCAAACAGTTGTGTGTCCCTTACCATTTCACGTAGCTAGCTGGGAAAACAGTTGGGCATTTGAAATAACTTATGCACAGGAAGTTTTCTCTCAAAAATTTCTACCTACAGCTCACATAGATACCATTTCCTGCAGCTTCTATAACGAATGCTGAATACATACACAAGCGCTCGACGCCATGTTGGTGATCGGGCGGGTGGCTAGGCTAAGAAGTTAAGAATAAGCTAAGAATAAATTGAATTGAAAACTGCCGCCTAAAATTTTTACAAACAGACATTTTTTATTCTAATTTAAGAAGATAAATAATACGTACAATATCTTGAGATATAATTGAATTTGACTGCATTGCCGAATTTAATAGTTCAAAGAGCGGCCAACAAGCTTGGGGTGGCGTTGGCGATATTTTTAGCGATTCGCCTCGCCGTTTTAAGGCGATGACAGGGAACAGAGCTCGCCGTTTTAAGGCGATGACAGGGACCAGAGATAGAACCAGCCGAATACAGTCAATGGATACTCCGGGTTTATTACACTCCTGGTAATAGATATTGGTTAAATCGAGCGGTTATCGATTTTTAACCAACGGGTGCGATTATTGGCCGGCTCGAGTATGCAAATAGGTCGAGAGCGGAGCCCAAGACCATTTGCATACGAGAGCCGAACAATAATCGCAGCCGTTGGTTAAAAATTGATAACCGCTCTATTTAAACGATAAAATATTTATATCACTGTTGGGACGTCAAGCTAATTCTTATTTAATTAAAATGTTTTGTGTTTGTGAAAATTGCTTCAAGAAATACGGTAATACCTTATGTCAAATGAATGAAGGTCATTCCATTTAGTTTGTGGAGGGGGAGGTGGGTGTTAGACGGACGATTCCTTTGGCAGGTAGGCAGACTGTAGGCTACGCTCAAGTTTGTGGAATGTGGGGGGTGGGTGGGAGTTAGACGACGCGTCGTATCGCAAGGTTTTGCTGATAAGCTAGCTCGCTCGCTCTGTTCGGAGAGAATAAACTTCGATATGTGAGGAAGCAGGGATAGAAGGACATTGTGCCGACATTCTGGCAAGGGAAGTAATTCTTTTTGTGCGTTTGTAGTTTGAGAACTGTTTCAAATCACCGGTAATAGCCTAATAGGTGTATAGGTAGGAATGAAGGTCATTCCATTTTAGGTTGTGGAGGGGGGGGGGGAAGAGGAGAGTTAGACGGAGGGAATAAACTTGGAATGGGCCAGCCAGACAGGTGAGCGTTAGCAGGTAAAGGATTTCATTTGGGATATCCCGGCAAGTTAAGTAATTCCTTTTGTACGTTTTCATTGCGTTACGGTTTTTGACACCTGTTTAATTTTGGTTGTGTGCGTGCGTTCCCGTCGCGTGATCTGGAAGTATCAAAAGTGTTGAGTTATCGGCAAAAGTGTGAGTTATCGGCAAAAGTGTGGGGTATCTTAATAACCCACACTTTTTGCGATGACGCACACTTCCGCTCACGGTTAACGGGATTTAATGCACGGCGGTGACGTCACGCCAACACATCCCCATGCTAAAAGTGTAGCCGTTATATACGGTTAATCTGAAAACTCACACACGTGACCGTGGGTTAATTCTGATAACCCACACTCTTTTGGATAATCTAACACTTTTTCCGCGCTCCACACAACCACTGCTCTACCACGTGACATACTTTGCAAACCTACCGTACACAACACAAATTCAACCAACATAAATAAGCACATTTGCAACCTGCGACATTTATCGTACTAACACGAACAAAAAAAAAACCTCGCGTAGGCTACTATGCTAGAACCCCACCCATGTAAGAATGGCCCAATTCGTCAACCTTTCGCTCCGACAGTACTAAAACTAGGTTACCGACACTTGTAAACACACCTAAATACACCTAAAAACATACGATACTCAAGCGAACAGCACATTTAAAACCTGCCGACATTTTCCGCACTAACACGAAAAAAAAACAACCTCGCGTACAATGCTAGCCCCCTCCCCACCCCCACCCACGAATGAATAGTCCAAGCAGAACCCCCCGACAACCTTTCGTTCCGACGGTACGAAAACTAGCCTACTGACACCTTCTAAACACACTTAAAAACCTACGAGACTCAAGCAAATACCGCATTTTATACGCTATATCTTATTTAAACTAATAAAGTAGAAAAAAAAACGGTTTTACCTTAAACACAAATGTCGGTGACTGAGACTGGATATAGGGACGTCCTCGCGTACCTGAGACTTTCGCAGACAGGAAGTTTAAACCGGAAGTTTGAGTTCAGAAATTTACGTCATAATTCACAAATAAAATGTTCAAATAAATTTTTTTTTAATCTCAAATAACTACTTGTTGGCTCGACGTCACACCTTAGCATTAAAACACATATCCGTGAATTAGACCGGGTTATCCCGAAATAATTGCTCGTCTGCCCGAAACGGAACAGTCCAAAGATCGAGGGGTAGCAAAATCAAACTCGCGCTGGCGCGCTCGTTCGATTTTGCAACCCCTCGATCTTTGGACTGTTCCGTTTCTCGCAGACGAGCAATTATTTCGGGATAACCCGATCTACTTCACGCATATCTATTACTTAACAACTACGGAAATTTAGCATGGCGTTGAGTTAGCGTGACGTCACAGCCGTGGTATAAGTATTATTAATCGTCTTTACCATTCTGTAATATTACAAATATCAGTAATTATGGGGAGATTGTGAGAAATACGTACGGCAGGGCGTCGCTTGTGCAGGGGGGAGCTTATGAACTGAATCCAACTCCACTGAAAAAAACATTCGTAACAAAAAACAAACGGGAGCCGATCATTACATAGACAATCACTTCACAGACACTCATTTCAAAGACAAGATCGCTTCAGATATTCTTTTCACAGACAATCACTTCACGGACACTCATTTCAAAGACAAGATCGCTTCAGATATTCTTTTCACAGACAATCACTTTACAAACACTCATTTCAAAGACAAGGTCGCTTCAGATATTCTTTTCACAGACAATCATTTCACAGACGCGTTCATTTCACACACATGAACATTTCACAAACATTTATTTCACAGATATTGTGGTATTTTTAAAAATTATTAAAATTCTGAAAAGTTGCTAACAGATTTTTCACATTATGATTTCCAGATATTAATTACAGAATTAAAAAAAAAATATCGTTACAGGTCTTTCACTTCCCCTCTGTACTATTTGTTATCTGTCAGCTATATGCAGTTCAGCTGTTTTGCTGGCCAAAATAAGGCTGATTTCTCAAGTTATAGGCCAAATAGCCAATGTGTTGGTGGACCCTTTTTCATATTAGAAAACAAAAACGAGCTCGTTTGACGTTTAAGGTAAGGTTTAACTGATCCGAAGTCAAAACAGCAAAGTAACACAAATAAACTTTCCGGTAAGGTTTCACATACCGCAGTGTTCCTGTACTGTTTAGTCCACGTGAAACCTTACTGCTGTATTCACACGTTTTTACAGTGTTTACTTTAGAACACTATGCCTGATTGGTTCATTCTACTTGGCTAAAGGACATCGCTGAAAAATCGTAAAAACCATCACGAATGTCTGTGAAACGAATTTCTGTGAAAAGAGTGTCTGTGAAATGATCACGTATGTGAAATTATCGTGACTGTGAGATGATTGACTGAAATGGATAGGCTTTATGTAAAGTGATCGTGTGTGTGAAATGAGTGTCTGTAAGCCTTATGTGAAGTGATCATCTGTGAAATGAACCAGACCTTTCAAAACTTGCCCCAATCTGGAGTCATTCTTGTGCGCGATACTGGCTGAAGGGGGCGTAAAGATATGTAATTTGCCTCCCCAGAAAAAAATATTTCTTTACGCCCCTGGTTCCAAACAGAAAATCACATACAGGCAAACAAACTGACACACAAAATCCATATTCAATCGAGTATAATAGGCGTATAATTGCTTAGGCTAAAGGCGTATAGGCTTCGCTTCCTTCGACCAGCAAGAAAGAAATGTATATAATGCCTCCTCTTTTAAAGTTTTTTTCCCCTCATTTTATAGGAATCCCAGGGAATCGAACAAAATATTTCTTTACGCCTCTGGTTCCAAACAGAAAATCACATACAGGCAAACAAACTGACACACAAAATCCATATTCAATCGAGTATAATAGGCGTATAATTGCTTAGGCTAAAGGTGTATAGGCTTCGCTTCCCTCGACCAGCAAGAAAGAAATGTATATAATGCCTCCTCTTTTAAAGTTTTTTTCCCCTCATTTTATAGGAATCCCAGGGAATCGAACCGGCGAAACTTGGTTGATCGCAGGTGGCCAAGATAAATAAATAAATAAATAAATACCTTGTCGCATAAGCAACTTAAGTGGGAAGGTCCACTGCGGTCCACTGACTCCCAGCCAAACTTAATTTTTTTTTTTTAAAGGAATCAGTAAAAAACAAAGTAACGTTGCAGGTCAGGTAAATTGACGCCACAGAATAAAAAAAAATACTAAACAGTTAGAAAGTAACTGGAGTCAAATCAACATGTGCTTAATAATAATAAATAAAACACAGTAAGAAGGCAATAAAAAAGTAAACCAGAAAAATAATAAAAACATATTAAAAACCATATAAACATAGTTAAAAGGCAATAAAGCAGTGAACTGAAATTTAAAAGCGCATTAAAAACATTTTTAGGTCACATCTGGGCAGCCTACTTTTAAAAGTAGGTAAGTTAGGTGCCTTGACCACCTCATCAGGAAGGGCATTCCATGGTACGACAACTCTGTTTGTCCAAAAATACTTGTGAGTATCACAGTTAGCTTTGTTTACCATTAACTTATAGGAATGACCGCGAGTCCTGTCACCGAGACGTAATTCAAAGAAAAAAGAGTAATCAAATCAACTAAATTATACAAAAGAGAGAATGTTAAATGCAAGTCTGCACGAAGTCGACGTAACTCCAGCGAATCAAGAGCTAAAAACTCAAGTCGTTCCTCATACGTTTTGTTTTTTAGACCATTAAGTGATTTAGTAAAGTGTCTCTGCACAGATTAATGATGTCTATATCCCCTAAGAGATGCGGAGACCAAACAGGACTTGCATATTCGAGAATGGGTCTAACATAGACTTTGAAAGCCCAGATCAAAGTTTTGTGATCGCCTGAAGTAAATACTTTCTTAATCATTGCAGCTCTTTGACGTGCCAACTTGACGATATTTCGACAGTGGACACTCTATTTCAGATCGTGTGATAGGCAAATCCCAAGATCCTTTATTATTCTACGTTCGGGAACTATTTTCCCCGGTATAAGATCATATTTAAAGCCAGCATTTGTGCGGCCAACATGGAAAACACAGCATAAAGTCCAGAATAGATCTCATAGTCAGTCTAACAATACCGTGAGCGGTACTGGCTGGCAGGCGAACCTACTTGGTGAAATGCCGTTTCGCCCAAAAAAAAAGGAGATTAACAGTTTTGCCCTCAGGGGCCAGTCCCGTTTCGCCAAAGCGAATTTGACAAAATTTTACGTACACGAAATTTAATACCTTATTTGTATGTAATGGGGGCTTTAAAAGGCAAATATTTTAACAGAGACAAGCAGTGGTAGAATAAGCCCAGTTGATTTATTAGCGTTTTGAAAACTGGCAGTACAGACGGAAAAACGTGCGCTTTAAATATAATTATTTAGAATGCTTGGGCGTCACTACATCAATGCCAAGGTTCTCTTTTAAGAATAGTTAATTATACACGTGATGGTTAACCTTTTCCACACAGGAATTCCCGTTTTGCAGAATCCCGTTTCTCAGAATCAAAATATTCTTCAAAAATTTAACATTGCAGAAGTTAAAGAGGCATGCCTAATTGTTAGTAATTTATGATTAGTTGTTTCTGATGTTATGTGTTTAGCGGCAGCGAGCACGGCAGCGCGAGCGAGGCACGTAATTTGAACAAATTATTTTGCAAAATGGGATTATGCAAAACGGGTGTTTGTCTCTAAATGTCTGACCATGATAAATGTTCGTATGTAAATGTTTTAAATGGTTCGTGTGCCTAAGTTTCGTGAACGACATTTGGTGAAACGGGACTGGCCCCTGAGGCAAAAGCTGTTAATCTGCTTTATATATGGCGAAACGGGATTTGGCGAAACGGGACGTAACCATTCATTTTTCCTTTTCAGTGGCCAACCAATCAATTGTTTGGACAACTATATGTCGAGCTCTGCCACGGTGTACATTGATAGGACGTCAACCTTCACTTTTTGAAATTTCTGCGTGAGTGCGTCTTTGACTAAAAAAAAATGGTTGTCGTGTGTGTTTAAATGTCCCCTTAAGTGCCGTTTCAGATTCAATAGTGTGGAAACGTCAACCGCGTGTGAAGATGGTCACCAACGTTCTTACCTTGGCAGTGGCCTACTTGGAGGTTAGAGTTAGATTTTTTTTCGCTAATCTCGCGTCAGCCTTAGTCACAGCCTGGAACGAAAAAGTCTTCTAAAATGAAAAGACTAACCGCAGAAAAATGGCGAGAGACAGTAACCGACTGGTGCAAGATTATTATTACTATTTTTTTTTTTTTTTTTTTTTTTGTAAGACGTCTACAAAAGAGCGTGGAACTCGGGCCGACCGCTTTCATTTTGCTGTTCGACAGCTATATATACAAAGAGAGGACGACATCGTACTGGAGAGGTAAGTAAACAACTGAATTGTAACACAAACTGAAGTTAGACACTCTGCAATCATAGTACACATCTCTGTATTTGGTTATGCATACATCACTGTGTATGCGCTTATCCTCGCACATCTTTTGTAGTAAAAGTGAGCAACTGGTGTTGAGGCTAAGCTGCCACGCAGTCATGCCTACTGTCACTACACAGGCACTTCAGAGTGTATATTCGAAAAATAGAAAACCGTCTCTTCCAATATTTAAAACCGTATTCGTTTCGCCCTTCCCAATATTTTACACAATATTATGAATGAATTCGATTTTTTAAGTTTTTAATACCATTTTTTGCTACAGAAGCCGTTGCCGAACAACCGTGTGAACCTAACGGCATTTTATCAACCCTTGCAATTCTCACTTTTTTTACTTTTACGATAAATTTTCTTTAAATAATATTACTTTATTACTTTAAACGGCTGCATGTTCAGGTCGAACTAGTGTATATAGCAAAGAATAAAACATATAATTGAAAATTTATATCACTGAAAAAATACTTGAAACATTTACCTAAAAGAATTATTGTAAATGCTCCCCATATATCCCTCGAAATGGCAAACCATCCAACTCGGAAGGAAAAATCCAAAGTAAAATTTAATTTAATTGCAACATCATGGTGCCAGTTTCCCAGAGGGGAATGTGCCAAACTTTACATCGAGAAATAATTTTTTTTCAACAAGCAAAAACAATGTAACAGAAGTAAAAAAATTAATAAATTCTTATACTATAATAAACAACAAGGAATAGTAGTCGGAGTGAAAAAATGTGAAACAATACAAAATATAAACAATTAAATCTATAAGGGAAATAAATCGTAGTAGTACATGATATTATCAGAGATGTGCTCATCTAATCGATTTTTGAAGACGTTGGTGGAGGAGACACAAGTCACATAATCAGGAAGAGAGTTCCACAAGTTAACATATCTACTTACAAAAGAGTTTTCAGAGGTATTTAACCGAAAATATGGGACCTTTAGCTTGTGCATTGACCCGAGTTGCAAAAGGGGAACATACAATTCAAACAAAGTGTTGAGTAAATTAATCTCAATGCCTCTTGTAATTTTGAACATAAGTATGAGGCCTTCTCTTTGGCGACGCCAATTAAAGGAGGGCCCAGCAAGGAGTTCTTACTACTAGCATATTCTTACTACGTAGTCCTTACTATCTAACCGATTCGAAGTTGATTACTGAAAGTAGTATAAAATTACTGAAATTATTGAAAGTAGTAGGATCTTGAGGTATACTTTACCTCCGGTCTGCTCTTTACAAACCATTGTAATCAGTTTGTAACCAAAACGAATCCAACACCACATTCGACGTTGTTTTCGTGTTAGCGGTGAAGTGACAACTTTGGTGCCCATTTAGCTAGTCCTGGATGGTCTCAACAATACTTAAAAGGACATTCCTCCAAACGCCATTTTTCTTGATCCTCCACATCAAGTATGGCCCCAAAGGTCTATTTCCTTACTGTTAGTCAATCCCTTGGTAAAAATCCGTTTTAAAATGTGGCGTCTATGAGATTTTCTGTTGAATAATAATTAACTATATTTACTGCGTCCCGCAGTATATGATGCTTTGCGCGCTTACAATAGCCATGACGTAGCCATAGCAATAGCAATATCTCTGTGTGTGCATGTACTAATTTTCTAATAATTACCATGAGATCAAAAATCTAAAAGACTAATGCGGTAAAAATTAAAATTAATTATTCCAATAGGCCGCCAAAGCAAAATTATTAGACACTAGCCTAGAAAATTATAAATTGCGATGTTAAAATACGAGAATCATTCCGGTTTGTGATGACACAAGCTTTAACTTGATGCCGTTCCGCGTACTATTCCCAAAGCTAACCGAGACAGCAGCTGCGCTCCTCGCTCCTAACCGAGGAACGCAGCTGCCACCCCAGCTGACCTTGGCGCAAATACGTGGATGACGATCTGCGCGTGGCTGTGATACGGCAGGCGGAATGTTATAAGGCAGACCGGGTGTCCCTATACTTAATCTTTCATTAAAAGGCAAAGCCTCGTAGCAAAAACGACGACAAGAAGAACCCTTACAATGAAAACAAGCGAGCGTGTCAATTCTTTGCCCAGAAGTTGAAACTGGTACATTGTTGCCTTGAACAGAAGTTGAAAATTATTGGCACATGGGGGTACACGGCACTTGCTAAAGCGACTTGAAGTCAATGCGCATTGAACTCACATCGCTTTAAGTTCAAGTCGACATAATAAGCGAGAAGTGGATACACGGGCCTAGAGTTAACGCGACTCCGCCCATCCTCCGCGTACACGGTGCCTCCCTATAAGAGCGGAGTAAAAACTTGGAATAAGCGCATGCGCCGCCATCACGTCCGATCGTCGGCTCTTTGCTACCGACAGCACACAGCGAAATGGGTTTTCTTTAGTAAAACTTGAAGAGCAGCGAATAACCGAAATTGCTACTGAATTTGGTAATCCTTTCTTGCGTTGATGAAGGAACTTCGAAACTAAAGAAAAGAGTTTACGGGAAAATTTTCAAAAAATTAAGGAAAAACCTGTTTATTCCTTTTTTTTTATTCGTGCCCCCCCCCCCCCAACCCCGCCATCCACTTTGGCGAAGCTGGGTCCCCCCAACCCCGCCATCCACTTTGACTAAGCTGGGTTGTCCAATTTATATTCACTATCTGTGTTTTTTTTGGCCTGTCTTACCAATATTGTCTATTCAGGTCAAAATGTGTTTTATTTTTATCGAATGCTTATTTAGGTGTGTTACTGTTTGTTCTTTTCCTGCTTCTTTCTCAGTTTTTTTTTCATTCTTGAAAAATGGGACTTTGGTGTTGATTATCGTAAACACTTTTCAGTTGCGAAATGAAACAATTCATTCATGAAACAATTCCCTTTAATGCCCATGCCAAACTGGATTATTTTTTTTTTAAAGTTGGTTCGGTCGCAGGATTCGATCCGGCATTCACTTGGTTTGCAGACGAGGACGCTGACCACTGGGCTGTTGCTGCTCGCTTTACTCGGGGTCCCCCGGGGACCCCTCATAAAGCTCGCGTTGCGCGTTGGGACTTAGTTTTTTGCCGTTCAGTAGCCGTCCTTTTACATGGACGAAAGGCCATAAAGGGTTAAATGGATGAAAGGCCATGAAGGGTTAAATGGACGAACGGCCATAAAGGGTTATTGTCGCTTGGAATGGGAAGGAGAAAAAGAGTTATTAATACTGGGGCAATTGTTGACGGAAGGTGTACTTTTTGGGGGTTTGCCGCGCTCCCAGCCGAAGCCAATGCGCTAGATGGTGCTAGAGTGATTCTTATCGATCGGAAACTTTTAGGGGATTTTACATGCCACAATCGACATGAGAACGAAGCATCTCAAGGCCATTCTCTTCCCGAAAATGACAGTGATGGTTGAGGAAATTTAGGGGAAAAAAGCCGTGGCAAGAACGAATAAATCTTGGGAAACGTAGATTTTTTTCCCACTCTCGCAAACAGTTTGTTATTATTTTTAGGGGGGGGGGGGGCGGGGTTGGGAGGGGGGGCGGACGGGTTAATGAGTTAGGTGGACGGTCAGTCTGACATCAGATAACATTGGCATGAGTTAGATTTTGATCGTCGGGAAAATAAAATTTTCTAAAAATTTCTATTATTTATTTTTTTCTTATTTTTTGTTTTCGAAACCTGCTACGACAGGAGTTTGTTTATAGAACGAGAACGGCAGCTTGTTTTGGGATGACTGCCAGTGCCATGCATATAGGGGTGGGGGGATTGACCATGCCCTCTTCGCAAAATGTCATTTCTGTAAAAAAAAAAATGGCCTTCTTGTACCGACATTTGCTGGTACGCAGGTGAATGAAAAGGGTCAAAAAGCCTGAAAGGCCAAAAAGCCTGAAAGGCCAAAAAGACCAAAAATGGCTAAGAAAGGGACAGCCTTCTTAACCTTTTACTAAAAGTTGCCCATGCCCTCCTGGGGTCTATGTACGCTGCTGATGACCCGCAATGTTTGGATCAAGTTCACGTAAAAAAGGTATTTTGTCGAGCCTGTTAAAATGGAAGCTTACATTAGAATTTTAAATCCAGCACTAGCCATATCACTTTGTTCACTCGGTCCATTGGCATTGTATTATAACTGGAAAACATCCCAGTTTTTTCTTAACGTTTTACTATAAAAAAAATTTTTCTATTTTTAACCGTTCAAAACGCCGTTTTGTTTATATAACGTGCAGTGACTTAGTTTGAACAAACAAATTCAAACTACTGAAAGTTGTAATTAAAAAATTGAACAGTCAATCCACTGCGAACCCCCCCCCCTCCCCCCCCCACCCACAACAAAGCAAGGGGAGACGTCAAAAACTAAATCTTTTGTTCGTAAATACGCATACACTTAAAAAACCGACTTGGTACGTATACAACTTAACAAACCAAACCCAAACAAAGGGGTGCTTTTAAATTGACTAAATTAAAACGCCTATTTTACGTCGATGTTTTGGAAGAGAAATCGTCCTCAGCGCTTATTTTCACTGCAGTGTTTATGCGGAAATAATACTTCGCGCCAAATTTCTCCTCACTGTAGTGACGTTTGGACCCTCCGTTTCCAGCCAATCAAAGAGCTTAAGGAAGGCTAGGGCGACTCGAGTTAATGCGACAGGGGGCGTCGGACGAACGTCTAACTGGAAAATCGTCTAATGGGATAACTGTCTAATATTTGCATAAATAAAAAATCTGGAAAATCGTCTAAACGGAATATCGTATAATGAAAAATCATCTAAACGGAATATCGTATAATGGATAATAATAATAATAATAATATAATAATAATAACATTTTCCACTAGTAAAGTGGAGGGATAACAAAAGGGATGGGAGTCCGCTTATATTGCTCCCAATTTATTTGAGCAAGAATCAACCATTGGCCACTGGTAGTGGACGTTTTAGGAATTTTTTTAAATCGTTAGTATGCAGCAGTCCACTAAATCTAGCAACAGTGGATGCAGACACTGTTTCATCACTGAGGGAATTCCAAGGCCTTACCACCCTTACCGAAAAGAAGTTCCGGCGACAGTCTAAATGTGCTACAGGAGTTGAAAGTTTCCATTTGTGGCCCCTCGTATTAATTCCACGTTGCGCCAAATCAAAAAAGGGGAGGTCAATGGCAATAAGACCGTGAAGGATCTTGTACGTTAGAATTAAATCGAATTTGATTCTTCTTAACTCGAGCAGTTCAAGGCCCACCCTTTCCAATCGCTCTTCATAAGGGACCTCCCGAAGGCCCGGTAGTCCCTTGGTGAACCTTTTCGAGACGATCAATGTCCTGGACCAGGTATGGGGACCAGACTGGCGTAGCATATTCCAGCAGGGGACGAACAAATACCTTAAAAGCCCATACCTTGGTAACAGAATTTCCAGAGATAAAACATCGATTTACAATAGCTGAACGACGATTAGCAGAGTCGCAGACCTTTTTACAGTGAGTAGATGATTTTAAGTTACTAGTGAACCAGATCCCAAGGTCCCTTATCTCATTAACTGTTGGAAGAAGCACGTTTTCAAGATTATACTTATTAACTCTGGTAAAATTTCCCACCTGGAAAGTGACACACTTTTGAACAGCTAACGGTAGTTGCCAAAATGTGGACCATTCAACCAATTTTTGAATCTGTGACTGTAGATCCTGTGATCTAGACAAGGTTAAATTTTCCGTGCCAATTTTGAGATCATCCGCGAATTTGAAGCCGAAGGTATCTGTAGTTGAAAGATTTAAATCATTAATGTAGATTAAGAAAAGCAGTGGTCCCAAAACTGAACCCTGTGGAACACCACATGGTACTGGAACCCATGACGAAACTGTATATTCAATGATGACCCGCTGATTCCGGTTAGATAAAAAGGCCGACAGCCATTTGTATAATTTCCCAGTGATACCGCAGCTACTTATCTTCAATAGTAATTTCTGATGGACTACGGATTCAAAAGCTTTTCTGAAATCAAAGTAGATATTATCAGTTCGAATACCGACATCAAGGGCACTGGTCCATCTATCGAGGACCATTAATAATTGATGAGTAGTAGATCTCTGGGGTAGGAACCCATACTGGTCTTGAGCAATTATGCAATTATCCCCAAGAAATTGAAGAAGTGTGTCACGAATAACAGACTCCATTACCTTACATGTAACACATGTAAGAGCAATTGGTCTATAATTTTGGGGATCGGAGGGGGAACCCTTTTTAAAAACAGGTACCACATTTGCAGTGCACCAGGCCTTGGGCAATACTCCAAGGGCAAAAGAACGCGAGAAACAGAGCAGATAGCGGGTAGCAAATAACACTGGCTACTTCCTTTAATACAAATGCCGAGATTCCATCTGGTCCGCAGGACTTACTTGGTTTGAGCCTAGAAAGAGCTCGAAGAACAACGTGGGGCGGAAAGTTAACCTGAGGACACGTGGCGGTCATACTGGACACCCCTTGATCAAGGGTGGGAAGATTTCCATCATCAACAATCATATTTGAGGCGAAAGTATTACTTAGTAAATTTGCTTTTAATGTCTTATCAGTTATGAAGAAGTCTCCATCCTTAAGGGGAGGCAGAGCCCGTGAGGTTGAGGTTAATTTCCTGTAGAGTTTATATAGGGAAGCCTGATTCCCTTCTCGTATTGCTGATACTTCCCTGGATTTGTACCATGACTCAACAGTCTCAGAATACTTTTTCCGAGCTAAATTATATTCTTTTAATGTCAGTTGGCACCTGTTTGATTTGTAGGTGCGCCAACACTTAAGTTTTAATCGGCTAATTTTCAAAATATGAGCAGGAAAAATACCACGTTCGTATCAGCGTCGTGCAGGAGCACTACGGCTTAGTTTCAAATGTCCAGATAGAATCTGCTGAAAGCAAGTCCACGCCAATTCCATATCCTGGTGACCTTCGAAAACAAGCTCATCCCACTTTACAATTGCTAGGGAATCACGAAGCTTATCGTAGTTAATTTTGCCATGAATGATGTTATCTGGTAAATGTTGTGAATTTCCTTCCCCAGTAGTACCAAGATTTACTGAAAAACACACAACACAGTGATCACTATTACCGAAGTGCTCCCCAACCTCGAGGCCAAAAATCAAACGGTCCTCATGTGTAAAAACCAGGTCCAAAACATTGTTCCCCCTAGTTGGTTTATCTACCAGCTGGTTCAGACCTAATGGGGCAATAAGTTCTAGAAAATACTCGTGGTTGCTGTCGCCGGCACTATAACTTTCCCAGTCAACTGTGGACAGGTTGAAATCCCCCAGGAGAATATTTGAGTGATCAGGGTTGACAGAAGCAACAATAAAATCACATATGGCCAATATGTCAGCCTTCACAAAACTATCTAATTTAATGGATAAACGTCTAACTGGATCAACGTCGAACTGTGGTTTCTGATGTTATATGTATAGCCACAGCGAGCGCGGCAGCGCGAGCGAGGCAGGGATATTAGACGCTAATCCATTATACGAATTTCCAGTTAGACGATAATCCATTATATGAATTTCCAGTTAGACGGTTTTCCATTATACGAATTTCCTGTTAGACGATTATCCCTCGCCCCTGCGACAGAGGGTACACGGTCGTTCTTAAGTCGCTTTGACCTTCTTATATCGACTTGAGAAGGTGGATTGAGTGAAGTCGACGTGAAGTCGCTTTGACATGGATACACGGTCCTTCTTAAGTCGACGTCAACTCACATCGACTTCAACTCAAGTCGACTTCAACTTAAGTCGACTTGAGATAGTACCATGTACCCTCGGTCATTATTGATGCCTCGACTAACTATTTGCTCTGCGCGGTCATCTCAGCGGCAAGTGTTAAAATGCCATCATGCACGAAGGACAATTACTCAGCGGTAAGTGTAAAACGACGTCATGCAAGAAAGACAGTTATTTTTCCACACGGTATGGATTGCTCATGAAGTTACAAACTGGGCGTGGGGGGGGGGGGGAAGCCCTGAACGGTGAATGCTCGTGCGTGGGTCAGTGCTTTTGTTAGCCCTGCAATTTAGAAAGTAAATAGATTGGTAGGGAGGGGGGAGGAGGGGGCAATAGGCCTGTTACCATTAAGCATATGATGGAGACGAAAGCAGTTTTCGGGAGATGATGGGACGATATGGGAAAAGAGGAGGTAGAAGATGGGAAGAAAAGGGAAACTTTTAGGAAGAAAAATTGCCTGTCGCAGTCAACGTTCAGGCAACACTAACCGAAAAGTAGGAAACAACCACGGGCGAAACTAAACCATGGGCGGAACAGAACCCGGGCAAAGCCGGGCACTAATGCTTTAACTTTACTTTTAACTTAATTTGTAAATGTCAATTCGCCCTTTCGGGCATTTTGCGGTATGAACTTGATCAGAGTTAATTTACATAAAGAAAAAAAGTGAATTATACAAAAATAACCACAAAAAAATCACAGGGTGCACATTTGATAGAATGCAAGCGCAATTCAACTTACCCTTCTTCATGATTCAAGCAGCCTCAAGGCATAATAGACTAAATATTCTCAAAACCAAGTTAATTCATATAATTAATTTTCAACAAGAAATATGTAAACTCGTGAAAAAGAAAAACACTCACGAAACCACATATTTCCTACATAATATGCAGAATAATATGTAGACAGAATAATATACAGACAAGGTTCAATTCACAATCAATTGGTGTTAAGACAAATAGGGCGACAAGCCCAAGAGCCATAGCTAAGTGTAAAAAAAAGATTCCTTTTCAGGGGCCACAGACTCAATGTGGGAATCGAATCTGTTTTTGAAAGAATTAGTCGAAGGGGCCAAAACCACAGACTCGGGCAAGTTGTTCCAAATAGGCAGTAATCGAGAAACGAAGGTGTGTCTGGCCCATACATGTTTGTGGTACTGAAATTTTAGCTTTAGGGAATAGCATCGAATGGCCTCGTAGATTTGGTACTGGAAATGCCGCGATAGGATTGAATCACCGACAGAATGCCACTCGTCAAAATGCCACCACGTCAAAATGCCACCGTCAAAATGCCACCGGACAAAATGCCCTCTACCGCCAAAATGCCATTTCAAATTTTTTTTACTGATCTTTTTAAAAAGCCACAATGTATAAACACAGTTACAATGTACAAACCTTTACAGGTTGTCACCCTTGCAGATTCCACCCTCACACGTTGTCTATTTAACATTTTTTTAAAGTCACATAATGGGTGGTGTAAAAATCTGAAGAAGCTACTGCCATTCCAAATCTACTAAGAGGAAAACCACGAAAATAGACATACATATACTATGGGTAGGGGGACATTGTAATGATGCTAGTTTAAATGATCTTGGAATGGTCCTTCGAGGTCATCATGATGCTAAATTTTGAATACGTCGTAGAATAGTGTGTAAATTATGTAGGATTATACTTCTCTGCAATTTACATCACTATTCTACGACGTGTAGTTCAAAATTTAGCATCATGATGACCTCGAAGGACCATTCCAAGGTCATCTAAATTAGCATCATTACATGTACCCCGACCCATAGTATATCTATGTACATTTTCGTGGTTCTCCTCTTAGTAGATTTGGAATGGCAGTAAGCTTCTCCAGACTTTTGCACTACCCTTCGGGAAAAATTGAAACATTTTTAAAAAAGTCACAATGTCATCCTCTCGTTTAAAATTCTATTGTTGTGCCAACTGCTCGGAGGAAAGTTGGAATATCTTTTATACCTTCCTCAAATTCGGTGCAGTTTGTAGCCGCTTTTATCGTCGTTCACTGCTTTTCTTGGCATTTTTTTTTTTTGGGGGGGGGGGGGGGGGGGGGGGGGAGCAAAACCAGCAAAAAAAACGTTGTTGAAAAAGATTTTTTTTTTGGAGAACTTCAACGAACCTCCAGAATGACAGGAAGGTTTTTCGTGCAATATAAACAGAAGCCCACTAAAAAAAAAAAATTGGCACAGAAATCAGCTTAAACGAGACGATGTCATTGCGACTTTTCTTTTTGTAAAAAGATCAATATAAAAATTTTGAAATGGCATTTTGTCGGTAGAGGGTGGCATTTTGTCCGGTGGCATTACTGGTTCGTGAACACCGTGGTGGTAGGCCCATCGTAGCCCAAGTTTAATATCTTGAACAAGGTAATAATACCGCCTCTCACAAACCTCCACCATACCGATGAAATATTAAGGTGTTTAAGACGTTGCTGATAGGAGAGGTTTCGTAGGTTTGCAATGCGTTTAGAGAAGCGCCGTTGTACATTTTCGAGTGCTACGAGGTCCTTGATATGATAGGGACACCAGAATTTGATCTGGCCCCGTTGCTTTGCCGGTTACCAATTGTTCAAAACCTTTCGTCAAATTTTCTGTAGTAAAGATTAACGGTGGGATGCATACGTTGGCAGGAGAAATATGGGGTAAAGGATGATAGCGTTGTCGTGGTTGCGTGAAATTACTAGCGAAGGTATTATTTAAAATATGGGCCATACTTAGTGGATCCGATATTTATTCATTTTGTTGGTTTTTAAGCGGGCCTATGGGTATTTTTGTTTTTTTTTTGCATACCTTTAGCGTACTGAAAAAAGTTTTGGAGTTGGTTTTAGCCTGAAGTGCAAGATTTTCCTCAAAGTTAGATTTTTTGGATTTCAATCGCGATTTCATTGTCTTAGCAATATTGTCACTTTCAAGTTTGTATTTTATTTTTTTTGTTACACGAAACCTGCCCCAGGCACGCCTTCGTTTCCTAATCTGCTGACAAGATTCGTTAGACATCCATTTTGGCTTATCTCTGGTTGAAGGGGCAACAAAAAAGTGGCACCCATAGAGAAAGGATGATAATTCATTTTTCATGGTGCTCAACGAGACATAGGTAGGCTGATTTGTATCAATATGGGACAGTAGCAAGTCTTGCTTATTAAAATTATATTTGATTTGAGTTTTTAATAATTTTCGTTAATTTAAATTAATTTCAGCCAGGAGCATATCGTCATCACTTTTAGCTAGTTTTCCAATATGTTCAAGTGTTAACACAAGAGTGGGATCAGTACTCAAAAGTAAATCAAGGATCGAATTCCCCCTGGGGGGCAAACCACCATCTGTGTTAGGTGAAGATCAAGTACCGCTTCAAGAAATGGTCTGCTTTCGGAATCTGCAGTTATCCTCTCCCAGCTGATGCCACGATAATTAAAATCACCGAAAATCAAAAGGGGCTGTTTGGGTAACAATTTCAATAACTCGAGCAACCTAAGGTTGTTTTCGGCCGGAGAGTTTGGCGACCTATAAATGACACACACAGTAAAGAAGGAATTATTTACGTTTAAAGGAACACCGGAAAAACTTTCATATGGTAGGTCAAATGAAAGTTCAATTGTTCACAAATGGTTAGCTCCAAAAGGTGCGGTACCTCCAATGTAGTGGCCAATTTTATCCTGCATAGCGACAAGAGAATAACCAGGGTATACTGCAATAGATTGTTGTGGGGAAATCCATGTCTCAGTAACGGCAAAAAGATCAGGTTTATAAGTAGCCAAACACGCTACCGTCAAATTTGGTGTTTAGCGAGGCTGCATTGGTATACATTATTTTGAACGCGTGTGGTTCCTCGTCTGTGGTTTCGGCCTTGGCTTGTTTACATCTGGTTTTGTTTGTTCCGGTCTTTTGGGTATTGTACCCGTTTAAGTTGTGCGCCCACACAGAGGGTCATTTTGGCCCACCAAAGTTTGGGAATCGCCGACCCGTGAGTTAGGGTGGGAGGGGGCGGGGGTGGAGTCATGTGGAAACTATCGTTCGGTCGTTCATTTGACCCGTTACTAAGAGTTTGGGTGACATTTTGCTGTGGGGTGGACTCTAAATTATAAATTCGCTCATTTATAGCATTTGGGGTAAAGACGTGCAATTTTTTGGGTTCGATTTCAACAATTTTCCCGTTTCTGATAGCAACCCTTTCACCGGCATACGTGGTGGCATCATACCGGTTACGTCCCGTTTCGCCATATCCCGTTTCGCCGAAAGGAAAGCAGATTAACAGCTTTTGCCTCAGGGGCCAGTCCCGTTTCGCCAAATATCGTTCACGAAATTTTAGGCACACGAAACATTTAAAACATTTAAACACGAACATTTATAACATGATAATGGTCAGACATTTATACACAAACACCCGTTTTGCAGAATCTCATTTTGCAAAATAATTTGTTTCAAATTACATGCCTCGCTCGCGCTTCCGCGCTCGCTGCGGCTAAACACATAACATTAGAAACCATAACTAATCAAAATTTACTAACAATGATGCATGCCTCTTTAACTTCTGCAGTGTTAAATTTTTGAAGAATATTTTGATTCTGAGAAACGAGATTCTGCAAAACGGGAATTCCCATTTGGAAAAGCTTAACCATCACGTGTATAACTAACTATTCTTCAAAGAGAACCTTGGCATTGACGTAGTGACGCCCAAGCATTCTACACAATTATATTTATTTAAACGCACGTTTTTCCGTCTGTATTACGTAAAATTTTGTCAAATTCGATTTGGTGAAACGGGACTGGCCCCTGAGGGCAAAATTGTTAATGTACTTTTTTTTTGGCGAAATTGGATTTGGCGTACCAGGATTTGGCGAAACGGGAGTTCACCATCATACCATGGTGTTCACGAACACATACTATAAACTCACGGAATGGTAAATATTCTTACAGTTCTAATATTCTGGTGGCAGACGAAGATTACTAAAACTAATTAACTCACAACAGCTGTTTAAAATTACTCACCACTTAGGCTGTAATGCAAGAACAGTATGTCTACATAAAATAAAATATCCGTGTCACGTTATCGAGGACACTTTTTCTCCAAAAAGAACACGTTCCCACCTGTGCTGACGATCTGCATTTTGTTTCCTAATCTTCTTTCCATAAAAATTGTGCCTGTTATTGTCGTGGGGCAGCTAATTCAGTTTGTATTCGTGTACCGTAAAAAAAAAATACTGACCAAACCTTTGCAATAAAAGATGTTCTGTCTTTTAGTGAATCATTCTGCATTTTTTAATTGAGGCCCTAGCCTTATGCTATGCGCCCCAAAGCTACAAAACGTGCTATACTACATAACACTAAAGCACCTAATACCTACACAGTCAAGTGAATCACCTATTTGCAACAACAATGTATTCTGACAATCAGGTACTGAAACGATAAGCGTGTAACATGTTATAATCTACTGTTGGGATGACAATACAAACAGTGGTTGCAGCAATAATTTTGTACTTACGAGCTACTTCAGGGCCACGTGCTTCGAGCTGCAACCCCGATTTTAGAAAAAGGCACTTCCCCATATGAAGCTTTACCTGTCTGTCAATTTAGATCTGACAACTTTCCCTAATGAGCTGTAGAGGTGTGTCTTTATACCCTTTGAAAATTAACATGGGAACCTGCGGACTAGTTACGCATAGGATAACCAACGGCGTCGAGGGAGTTCTGCCAACAATCAACAAGTGGCGCAACCACGAGTTATTGTTGCCAGAACTCCCGAGACACCGTTGGTTATCCTGCTTATAGCAACCGCATATTGTTTGAGTCGTGGCTGCAACAAAGAACAAATCGTGCTGACGTTCTTTAATTTAGTAGCTTGACTAGGCGACTGTGGATGCAACAATGTATACACAAAGCATGCAGCATTGTTATTGCTTGTTTGGTGAAGGGTTTCTGTGGTCGTGATTATTGATTGTAACTCGATTCCGAAGTGCCCCACCACCGTTCATACCAAAGAAGAACGATAATTCGATCCATCTTTGGTTCATACCGCGGAAATTCAACGACGAACAGCCCCTTCACAGGCCTACCAACCTCCCTCTACAAGCGGTTCCGTGCCACAACAAGCATTTCCATTTTCCACATCAATCGCGCCCGAACCCCTATCAAGCGCACCTAAAACGTCATCCGAGGCGAAAAAGCCCCGTACACTCGGACTTGTCCACAACAATCGCTCCCAACTATGAATCCAACATGGCGGTCTCACAGTTCGGTGCGGTTTTTAGCTAGGACGATATATGGTAAACTGCGTTTACCGGACTAGCATATTCACGACTGAAGGCGAAGCCAGCATCGATATGTCCGCTTTGAGATTGTGGGATGGCAACCGCCATGATGATTAACATGGGGCACACAATGTTCGAGAAGCACAAGTACGACGAGTAGGGGACAATACGCATGGCTGCAGTCACACAGTGATACACTTTGCAAATTTATCCTAGCACAGGAAAAAAGTTTGCACTAAGTTTCCAATAGCTGTTTCGATTTTAGAAATTGATTTTTGCATCATTTTTAAGATATACAGTGTTTTACACATTTTTGATAACCTGCTCAATATGTTTGAACATGAATCGCGCAATTAAGACAGAATGATGAATTGTGGGATGTGTATTCTAGAACGATATATGAGAGAAAGAGAGAGAGAGAATATGGTAATCCTACAATATATTTATTTATTTATTTTAATTACAAAATTATTGTAACCCCCTACAAAGAGCATAACAGCAATTTCAAATTAAAATAATAATTTCACGAATCACATTCAGGCGAGAGCAAAGCCGATACAGGCGCGAAAGGGTGTACATTAAGGGGCGCCACCATATTCTTCTTGCCTGAATGAGATTCACAAAAATAATTGTTGTTTTAATCTGAAATTGCTGTTATGCTTTTTATAGGGGGTTACAATAATTTTGTAAATAAAATAAATAAATAAATATATTGTAGGATTAGTCTTTGGCGAATCTTATCAGATCTCATTCAGACGAGAACCAGAAGTTGGCTGGCGCCATGTTGCGTTGTTGACGTCGGCCAAGCGATGGCTGGAAGGCAGATTGCAATGGTTTGTAATGCATTGTTTCTAGTACAGTTGCCAACCCCTGTTTTTAGTTAGTCAACCTTTGCTTTAATTTAAAACTAATGAGTGTTTTAAATCTATGATTTGCCTGCCGAAGGGGATCTGGTATGCCTCACGTCCCAGTAGCAAGTGTGATTTTTATTATTTCTTTTGCCGTTTTGCTGCATTAAGCTCCATAATATCACAACGCATCGGCACGATAGCCTATTTAATGCATACGACTGTTTATATACAATCAAAACAATATTAATAAAGCACGTAAATTCTGGACGATAATCCGGCCGAAATATGAGGCTTTCCCTTTTTCTCCAGCTGTGTTTGACTTAGCCCTTTACTCTATTCAACGGAGTTAATAAAAAGGTAGTATTTATTTATTACTGTGCCATGATACACTTTAGGATGTATACGATCCTCTTTAGTGGAAGAGGCAGTCGCCGTGGATTTAATAACCCCACCCCTACCCATTGTGGGTCAGATTGGGAGGGGTCGGGCCTCCCCGGGAATATAATGCAGTGGCCTCTAGGCACCTTGCGGGCGAGGGGTGAGCGGGAATTGCCTGAAGCTAGAGTATTGAAATCTGCGTAAATTTGAAACGTTTTCCTAAAAATTAAGAGACTCAATTTCAAATTTTTCAAAAAAATATTTTTATTTCTAAATAAGGGCTTCCTGTAGTATGGGTGGAAGCGAGTGGGGGGGGGGGAATCCGGGGCGAAGCCCTGTAAGCTAGCATGTTGGCTTGAAAAGTTGATTAGGAAACGTTTTCCTGCAACTTCTTGCTGCAATTTTCGTACGAGTTCATTTCACATATTTCAAAATAACATTTTGCACGTGTTAAATGCTGCCTATGGACGTTTCCTTTTTTATGGCCGTGTCAGTATGGCTCAGCGGTAGGACCTCGGCCTTTGGTTTCAAAGGTCCTGGGTTTAATTCTGTGCTCAGGAAAACGGCAACCGTAAATAGGTTTGCATCTGCAGTTAGATTTTGTTGATACGGTCTCCTCCTGTTGTTAGTTGGGGGGGGGGGGTCGTAGTTGGAGCCCTGTTAGGTAGAAAGAAATCACAGTGAATCTGAAACGTTTCCCTGCAACTTTGAGTTGGCAAATTCGGATGTATTTTCACCACAAGTTTTCGTTTCCATGGAAGTTTGTCGCACTCCCAGCTGAAGCCATGGCGAAGTATTTCCATGAATACAATTTAATCATTGCCATCATTCAGTCAGCTGGAAAGCAAAGTTTCATAAACGTTGTTTTCTACCCCTTCGTTTTCGCAGCATTGCTGTAAAATTGTTGCGTACGATATAAGTTAAACCTTACCTCCGAACGTTCTGGTTGCTTCCCTTCTCGCCTCGCATGCACGCCACTGGTAAGACAAGTCATGAACTCAAAGCCTTTGTGGCAGTTCAGGGCAACACTGAGGGCGTAAAAAGGGCTTTCGTGCAGAGTTGCTAAAGCTAAAAACTGAGCTGGCATGTGGTGTCAGTGGTACCCATAGGGACGTTCGGTAAGGAGCAACTCCTTACTTGAATTTTGAAGACGTGCGAGTGTGTCCATTCTTTGGCTTTAGGTTGAAATTGGTACGTTGTTACCTTGAAAAGAAGTTGAAATTAGTACATTGTTGCCTCGACTAACAAATTAAATGACGTCATGCACGAAGGACAGTTATTTCTCACGCGGTACGGATTGCTCAAGCCAAACCGATAACTGGGAATGGGGAGGAGAACCTGAACGGCAAATGCCCGTGTGTGGGGCAGTGCGTCTGTCTGATCTGCTCTTAGCGTTCTAATACTACAAAGTAAGGGGCATTGCGTCTGTTACCCTTAATATATGATTACCCATTAACTGAACCTAAAAAGTACTTTTTTGGGGATGGAGACCGTAGCAATTTTATTGGCCCGAATCTCGCAACAGAGAGAAGGGCAGTATTTAATTCTACTACCCATTCAAATTCAACTACGTGTAGAAACAGGGAGGTAGGGAAGGGGAGGGGCGGGTAGGTGCAGAGGATAGTCCAGTAGAATTAGCTTTTTGCCTGGAACTAATTCAGATAGGGATGAAACTTGGTAGATATGTTCCGAATACCATTGTAAACTTTCCCCTAAAATTACCCAACTTTCCCATTTGAGCTCCCGCCGCCATCTTGGAAAATGGCGGCAGTTTTTTTACGTTTTTTGACTGTATAGCAGAATCTATGCATTTTTTGAAAGGAAGATGTGTTACAAAGTTGATTAATACACTGTATTAAGCAACTTTGTAACCCATTTTCCTTTCAAAAAATACATAGATCGGCTATACAATGCAATCTAAAACGGAAAATGTCGGCCATTTTTGCGTTTTTTCACCGTATAGTCGAAGCTATGCATTCTTTGAAAGTAAGATGTGTTACAAAGTTCCATAACGCACTGTATTGAGTAACTTTCTAACACATCTTCCTTTAAAAAAATTCATAGATTCGGCTATACAATGCAATCTAAAATGGCGGCCGTTTTTGCATTTTTTGACCGTACAGCTGAATCTATCAATTTTTTTACACTATTAAGCAACTATCTACCACATCTTCCTTTCAAAAATATGCAAAGATTCAGCTATACAATACAATCTAAAATGCAAACATTTTATGTTGTATGTTTAACGCCATCAACTTTAACGTGGTTATTGACAATTAATTACAGAGTGAATTGTTCCACATCAATTAAAAATTCACCGTTTTAATCAACATAGGTGCTGAAAACATTGAAACCAACTAAATAACTTCACAAATAGTATATAAGGTACATTTGATAAAACTAGAATAATTTGGGACACCGTTTATTAAATGACCTTTTAGTTTGATCAGTCATCCTGTAGTATGCCAAATCTACACGGTGCATTTACTTTTGACGGAATTTCGTAGATTTTCTTGCACACCAGATCATTCACTAATAGATTGTTCATTTGCTGGCAGTTGTTCATTTATTGAGGATTTCTTGGAATAACCGGTGTTAGCACCATCTGTTTCAGAAATACTTTCCTCAATTCCAACGTCACTGATGTCAGCTGCTAATGAAAACCACTGCACAGTCTCAGAAAACGTAATATGATCAAAATCTTCTGGATCTTCTTCATCTGCAATAGTTGTTAACGATACTTGTGAAAAATCCTTGCATGTTAACCCATGACAGCTTCCACAGAGCTTTGAACATTTTAAACCTGCTTTTTCAGCCACATTGCATTGTATAGCTGAATCTATGCATTTTTTAAAAGGAAGATGTGTTACAAAGTTGTTTAATACACTACATTAAGCAACTTCCTAAAATATCTTCTTTACAAAAATGAAAAGAAGAAAACTCACTGAATACATACCGTTATCATTGTTTTAACAAAGCTACAGCTTGTTGTTGAACGGAGGTGCAGTTGAGCAAATTTCCACCCACTCACTGCTGGTGCAGCAGAACAACATTCATTTATTGCATCTATGCATTTATTAAAAGGAAGATGAGTTAGAAAGTTGCTTGATACAGTGCATTACGCAACTTTGTAAGACATCTTCCTTTCAAAAAATGCATAGATTCGACTATATGGTGAAAAAAACGGAAAATGGCCACCAATTTTCGTTTTAGATTGCATTCTATATACGAATCTATACATTTTTTAAATGGAAGATGTGTTAGGAAGTTGCTCAATACAGTGGATTAATCAACTTTGTAACATATCTTCGTTTCAAAAAGTGCATAGATTTGGCTATACGGTCAAAAAACGTAAAAAAAAAAAACTGCCGCCATTTTCCATTTTTGATTGCATTGTATAGCCGAATCTATACATTTTTTGAAAGGAATAGGTGTTACAAAGTTGCGTAGTATACTCTATTAAGCAACTTTCTAACACATCTTCCTTTTAAAAAATGCATAGATTCGGCTATACGGTCGAAAACGCAAAAACGGCTGTCATTTTCCATTTTAGATACATTGTGTAGCAAAATCTATACATTTTTTTAAAGAAAGATGTGTTAGAAAGTTTCTTAATACAGTGTATTAAGCAATTTGTAACACATCTTCCTTTCAAAAAATGCATAGATTCGGCTATACGGTAAAAAAAAATGCGAAAATGGCCGCCATTTTCCAAGATGGCGGCGGGAGCTCAAGTGGGAAAGGTGAAGAATTTTAGGGGAAAGCTTACAATGGTATTCAGAACGTATCTACCAAGTTTCATCTCCTTCTGAATTAGTTCCAGGCAACGTCGAAATTTTAGCTAATTCTACTGGACTATAGTTTGTTCCACATTATGTTTTCAGAAAACTGAATGGATGACTACTCGTTTCCTTGCACTAAGAGTGCAAAAACATCTAGATAGCACACTTGTAGATGCTGCATAGTTACTGTTAGAGTTTACGAATAGGGTGTTTACGGATTTTTTGCACTCGTAGTGGGAGAAAACGTGGCGTCATACAGTCAGTTTTCTGAAAGCATAATGTGGAACAAAGTATAGGAGGGGAACGGAGAAGGAAGGGAGATGATGGGAGAAAAGGGGTGGGAAGATGGGAAGGAGAGGATTGGAGGAAAGGGAGCGTATTATAGAGGGAAAAAATACCCGTCGCACTACTGAACGTAAACTGGGAAACAACCATGGAGAAACCAAAACCCCGGGTGAAGCCGGGTTCGACTGCTAGTGTATTAATATACCGAAACCCAAAGCAATCTGTAGTGCCTTATTAGGTGATATTTGGTATTGTGGGGTGGGTCGGGGGGATGGGCACCTTTACGTTAGCTCATCACTGCTGGGATTTAAAAAGCACCAGTAAAGTAGACACCACCAAAATCTGCATTAAACAAAACTTAATAAGGCTTTCCGCCAAGTTTATACCGTTTGATCTTGCTATATCAAACAACTGCAAAAAAAAAAAAAAAAAAAACACGTGCAGTTGGCAATTAGATTTGCTCATAGTCCTTTGTATGTGAGCCCATCACTGCCGTGATTTTAGTAAAGTATCCCTCTTTAAAAAAATGTTCTGCCTCTGGCAGACGACAGGGCCTCCGCTACTGCCCACATTTGCGCGCACCAGTTCATCATTCAATACGCTAAAGGTCCAAATATAGACTTACGCCTATGCCCTGGGCCTGTTATTGCAAATTGTTTGTTAACTGAAATCCCTTAATTTAATTTGCAAAGAAAATTTCTAAAACAATTAACTTGTTTTTTGTCACAATTAAGTCTTACGAAACTTGCCAACCTGAAGAATAACAAAGAAAAACCACCGAAATTTGTGTAACAATTTGTTGTAGACATGCTCATTGGGAGTCAGAAATAGGCACTAAAATAGTGTTAAATCTTTCAGCTTCTGGTGCTCTGCTCCGGACCCCACTTGGGGAGTTTACAGCGCTCCCTCGCGGCATGGAGATGGTTTTTCAGGACCCCTTTCTTAAATAATTTTCTGGCTGCGCCACTGTAATTTTCCAGTTTGCAAAATCGTAAGAATTGTTTACAAAATGATGATTCGTAACCCCCCCCAACCAAGTGCCCTTCGCTACGGCTCTGCAAGAATGGCGTTTCTTTCTTCGCTCCTGCAGAGCATTGCCGTTAATGGGTAATGAAAACCACTCCATGTTGTACTTCCTATACTTGCTACTCTAGCGTTAGTGGCTGCACATACGATGAAATTAATCCATGATAGTTTTGTTTTCCCGAAAAAGGATGGAAAAACCTAACTTGGTGGAGGAATACTTCACACGCGTAAAATTTTCCTGCTTTACTATTTTGTAGATTTTTAGGTGCAATTTTTTGGGTAACTGGGACTTTGACTTGGCATTCAAGATTAGTTCTACAAAATATATCGAAGCAACCTTGGCACTGTCAGGAGATGCAGTGGCGCGCATTGTGTGTTGACGTGCCCGCTTTTGTAGTGGCGCAGTATCGATTTAAAAAATGGACCCTCGAAAGATGAAATATAGTGTAATCTCTTGCTCAGTTTTATCCCAAACGATTAAAAGTGTTATTGTGAAAAAGTTACTTGTCAATGACATACTGATGCCGTGGTGAAGTAGGCTTTATTACCATCACTCAGTCAGCTGGAAAGCAAATTTTAATATGAGGTGTTTTTTACTTCTTCGTTTAGAAAGAAGCCCATTTTGCTAAAAATTGTTTCTTTTGCCAAGGAAAACATCCTTAACCTGTTAATTTTAGCATTACATTGATCCTCAATGTTGTTTCCCTGGAGGTTTCTTGACTGAATGTAGTCGCCTGCTTGCAAGCCCTCACTGCGACTGCGCAGCACAGCCCTCCTCTATAAAAGTGAAAGCGCGAACGTACGAACGCTTTCATCATTTATTTTCCTCCGAATATGTCAGGCTGTGACTCGAGAGGGGAGCAGGGCGGGTTTGATTAAGTATGTTTTCCTTGGCAAAAGAAACCATTTTTAGCCAGGCAGGCCTGGGGGCTGGAAAAATGGGCTTTCTTTTTGCCCTGGATAACATCTTAACCTTTAATTTTAGCATTAACAGGAGACCTCGTCAAAGAGAGGTGGCGGGCACTGCCTTGACGGGTGCCGTAGGTTGCAAGCAGGCTTTCCCCCAAAAAAATTAATTTAAACATTTAGCACTTTATTCAGAACATTGGTGATGAAACAGGAATTTTGGTCTCTTTCGTGGTATTTTGTGGCCTTGAAAAGGACCGTTGGTTTAAGGATGGGTCTTGCTTCCTTCTATGGTTGGCTTGCTTCCATCAATGGGATGGCTTGCTTCTACTTCGTTCCGAGTGCTTAAGGTTCTATGGCTGCGACGATTGGTCCCAGCCGGTGTAGTCCCTTTTCTTCTCTTGACATATGTCCCTTAGGTAGTGTGAGGTGAAAGTCGTTGGATTTCGCCAGGAAACTGCTGCTAGGATTTCTTCAATCGGGATGGCGTTGTTTTGGGCCCACGATGTGGAGCCGTCACTCTCATTCTACTGCTCGTGTTGCCATGTTTGTCGTAAGCTGCTTCAATGGTCTTTTTTTTAATCCAGCGCGATACCATTGCTGCTGTGGTTTCGCCAGATTGTGAGTCAGTGGGGAGGAAAAGTTGGTTTCTTCCTTTTCGTATGTCTTCGTGCTGGGTCCGTGTTCTGTAGAACCGTAGTGCACGGATCAGGCTTAATAGTCGTCCAGGTTCATCTCCGAGGATGTTTGATAGAGCCGGAAAGGTTATTGGTTTTGGTAGTTCAGTTGGTTTTGGGGTTTTTGCCCGGAAGTGGTTGTTCTTGGGTATAGTGTCACCGAGGAGTAGTTTGGTCCGAAGATGCAGTAAGCTGGGTCGGCTGATAAGGCCTGGATTTCGGAGCAGCATAGGCTGGTGTAGGGAGCTGTCTTGCATTGGCTCGTATGGTTCTTCCATCAGGGATTGTAGAACTAGTGACAGATCGCAGTCAGTTACTGTATTTGTTGGTCGTTCGTTCTCAAGTGAGCGGAGTAATGCAGAAATGCGGTAGTCTTCGAGAAGTTTAGTTTTATTTGCAGCTTTGAAGACACCATTTAATGTCGAACGGTAGACGAGGATTGTTGAGCGTTTGAGTTTGTCGATGTTGAGCAGGTCATTGAAGAATTTTAGGTGATTTGGTAGAGGGGGTGTCAATTGGATTAATTTCCCTTGTGATATACCATTTAATCCATTTGGTCCAGTGGCTGTCGTACATTTGGTTTGTTGAGTCTCTGGTTGATTTTGAGGCTATGCGTTCGGCCTCCTCTCGATCAATTCCAGCCTTTTTGAGGAGTTTGACGATAGTAGCCACTCGTGAAAGTTTAGATTGGGTAGGTTTGGGTGGAACTTTGACCCTTTCTGTTTAAAGCCACCCAATCTTGAGTGTGGGCTCGGCGTACAGCCCACGTGCAAGATGGAGACGGCATCAGGTTTTCATTCGTGTGTTTTTGGATGGCGGTTTCGACAAGCTGGTTGACTTCACTGAGGGTCACACTTTGGCCTCTTCGGGAGGAATTATCCATTGGCGAGTTCAGATTCGGCGGGGGTTGGTGCGATGTGACAGCCCGACGAAATTTCTTATTCGCCTCACGGTAGGATTCTTTCGCTGATCGGAGATCCTTTTCGATTTCGGAAAGGTCCGGAGGTTCATGGCGAGGGGTCCGCTGGCCAGCTTGGATCAGGGACTCTTCTAAGTTAGGATCCGAAAGGGCGCCAACGCCAACGCCGTCGTCGGTAGCGAGGTTGAGGGCAGAAAACTATTGGTCGCCGAGGACGAAATCATGAGTAGTTGCATGAGAGAGAGCGGCATTCGAAGCCGTGGCTTCAGGTGCAGCGGCCATCTTCGGTGGGAAGAAATCCAAATTCCAAAACGAAATGTAGGGAAACGAGAAGCGTGGTGACACGCGGCAACCTTTGGAGGAAAATGAATGACGAAAGCGTTCGCGCTCTCTCTTTTATAGAGGAGGGCTGCGCCACGCAGGCGGCTACATGCAGTCAAGAAACCTCCAAGAAAACAACATTGAGTATCAATGTAATGCTGAAATTAACAGGTTAAGATGTTTTCAAGTGCAAAAAGAAAAAAAACAATTAAAAACTGAGTTGGCCGTTGTATTCCTAGTAGGCTAGCCCTTTTTCGGTTAGCCTACCATACCACGATTTGAAAATCTTGTGTTAATGCAGAAACGATGACTAAAGCTTGCCAAAAAAAACTGCTTCATAAGCCGGGGGGGGGGGGGGGGAGACGAAGGAAAAGGGCGGAGGCAAAAGATAGGCTAACAAAAAAGGGCTATCCACCCCAAAACAATACTTGTTAAGGATTCCCGCCAAGCTTTTCGGCCGTGTGAAGTCGTGATATCAAACGCCAAGCACTTTTGTCAAGCTAATCCCACCGAGTAATAGTTTGAGTAATAGTTACTGCGCAATTTTCAATTATTTCATTTAACTTTTGAAGTCTTAGTCGGTGGGATTAGCTTGGGGAAAGAGCTTGGCGTTTGATATCACGACTTCACACGGCCGAAAAGCCTAACGGAATCCTTAACAAGTATTGTTTTGGGGTAGATATCAGATCTTTTTGGTCCAAATTGATGAAATCCATTTTTTTTTCTTAGTAATTATGAGACGAAAACACCAATCTAGTATTCTGGTCCATTTCTTTTTTTTTTTTTGTTGGTTTCGTTAGCTTTTGAGGGCGGCATTCACCTTTTTTCATATGATTAGCATTTCTTATAAGTACTGCAAACGCACGGATTTCTTTAATGTTCAGTTTGGCATTGTTGCATAATAACAATGTTTAAAACAATGTAAAACAATCAATTTGGTCGTTTGGAACTCCCTAACCCCTGCACCACTTAACCAATCAGAAAGGTCCATATGAAAAGGGCACATCTACAGAGCAATACCAGGAGTACCAGCAATACCAGACCATTACTAGCTTTATTCACCGCATGGAAGAATTTATTTTGGTGATACAAAAAAAGCGTTACCAGTAGTAGTTAGTAGTAAGTAATTAGGCAAATATCAACGTTATTCACGTCGCTTTTAAGCTGTGTCCTTAATAGTGACTTTTATGATGTCAGGCGACCAAAGTCTGACGATTAAACGATTTTCAGCCTTTTCTGTCGCATTGATATTTATCCTCAGATGGCTGAAAACAGCCAAACTACCTATGCAGTAAATACACAACGTATCTAGTGGTCGCCATGGTCATATATATATTTTATCTGGATGTTATCGTTTATTTTGGCGGACGACACACTAGCGTGTGTCTTGATTAGAAAATAAAACGGTGAATTCAATTTTTCCTACGCAATTTTTAATTGTTTTTAATTTTTAAACTAAGAGGTAAAAAACACATCGTATACTACCAACTGACTGAATGTTCGTAGTAATTTTAAACCTGCATTCATGGAAATACTTCGCTGGAAGCGACTAACATTCAAAGTACCGTATCATAGAAACGGGAATTTGTGGTGGAAATAATTCGAGTTAGCCTACTTTATGTCTTCCCCGATGATGGGGGAGGGTGGAAAGCCCGATTATGGAATGATGTCATGTTTTATTTAAAGAAGCTCATGGTCTGTAGGCATGGGGGGGGGGGGGGGGAGATTATAACCACGGCGACTTCTCTAATATTAAAAAGGATCGAACACAGCTGAAGGCACGGAATGCCAGCTTGGAACTACAAGTCTTATCGTAGCACAGTAATAAACACTAGCATTTTATTGACTCCGTTAACTCGAGTAAAGAGTTATGGTGAAGTTGAACACAGCTTTAGAAGAAGGGAAAGCCTCATATTACGCCAGGATTATCGCCCAGAATTCACGTGTTTTATTAATACAGTTTCGATTGTAAATAAACAGTCATAGATTACATCGAGTAGGCTATCGTGCCGCTGCATTGTGATATTATGGAGCTTAATGCAGCAAAACGGCAAAAGAAATAATAAAAATCACACTTGCGACTAGGACGTGAGACGTACCAGATACCCATCGACAGGTAAATCATTGATTTAAAACAATCCTTCGTTTTAAATTAAACGAACCAAAGGTTAACTAAGCTAAAAACCGCACCAAACAGCGGAGGATTCCGGGCTAGTTGGGAGCGATTGTTGTGGACAATGGAAGGGCTTGTTGTGGAATGGAACCGCTTGTTGAGGGAGGTTGGTAGGCCTGCTTCAGACAACTTCTCTTAAAAATTTTTTTTAGGAGAAGTTGTTTGAAGGGGCTATTCGGTGTTGAGTTTCCGCGGTATGAACGGTGATGGGGTACTTCGGATTCGAGTAACAATCAAGAGATAAAAATAGAGAACCTTTGTAGGCTGACTAAGTTATTTGTCGTTGTGCGATGACGGATGCTTTCGGAACCTAGTACAAGACAATAAACGTGTAATTACAGGACGGAGAGAAAAATGGGCTTCATTACTAGTAAATAAACATCTACCCCAAAACAAAACTTGTTGAGGATTCCCGCCAAGCTTTTCGGCCGTGTGAAGTCGTGATATCAAACGCCAAGCTCTTTCGCCAAGCTAATCCCACCGAGTAATAGTTCGAAGGTTAAATGAAATATATGAAAATTGCTGAAATCCATTTGTTTTTCTTAGTAATTATGAGATGGAAACACCAGTCTACTTTTCTGGTCCATAAACATATAAACAAATAAATTAAAAATAATGAAGAATGTGACCATGACGGATGCTTGCGTCATGACGATGACTTCAAAATGTTGAACAATGATGCGGTATAATAAATTAAAAATAAACAAAATTAAGACAGACTGTTGTGGCAGCATGACTAGCATTAGGCTTCTCTGGGAGGCAACAGTGCCTTCATTCAGTAGGGCGAGAGCTATCCACCAAATAAATAAAAAATAATTAAAAATATGACAGATGGTAGTGTCAGCATGGCTAGCATTAGGTTTCTCGGGTAGGCAACCTTCATCGGGTTGGGTAAGAACTATCCAACAAATAAATTAAAAATAATCAAAATTATAGCAGACTGTTGTGTCAGGAAACCCTAAAAAACAAACGTCAAATTTTTTTGAAACCCTCATGATGTTTGTTCATGACGTCATAGTTTGTTCACGAAAACCTCCTCGAACGAAGAGAGATGATCTGGAAAAAGATGCACGGAAAAAATAACCTAAAAGGACGACGTAGTTTGCAACACTCCACATATAGATCCTAAAATTGGATTTGAATTAACTGACTTGATGCATGGAAAAATCAAAACAATAGATTTGGTTTTCAAACGGTGTCAAACATTTCTTTTTCTGAAGCACGGAGGTGTGTGGATTGAACGAGCAGAGCGAGCGATTTCCACGTAAACTAAACCTTTTCAATGTGTGTTTCGCTTTGCTCTCTTAATCTTTCTTCTCTCACTTTCGTAGGGGATTACTTCTTGAGGAGAAGACGTAAACGTGCAAACAAACAAATCGTATGTTTGGAATGATATAGGTGAAACGTAGATATAGCTGAGGAATGTAACGAACGAGCTGTGAGCAACATTTGCAATTAGTTTGCGTCGAAACAATAAGTACATCGAAATAATCAGTACAATAATCACTACATAGAAATTACATGAATCATGGATCGCCTTGAAGCTATTAGTTACGCACTCTGAAATAATCTGGAGAAGGATGCACGCAAAAAATAACCGAAACGGACGACGTATTTTACAGCGTAACACATATAGGTATTAAAATTGGTTGTGTATCAACTGACTTGCTGCATGGAAACCTGGTTTTAAAAGGGTGCCAAACATTCGTGTTTCTGAAGCACGGTGGTGCGTGGATTGAGCGAGCAGAGCTAGCGATTCCACGTAAACTAAATATTTTCAATGTGTGTCTCGCTTTGCGCTCTCTCAATCTTTCATCTCTCATAGATTACCTCAGGAGGAGAAGACGTACAAATGCGCAAACAAACAAATCGTATGTTTTGAATGATTAAGATAAAATGCAGGAGTGCTTAGGAATGTGATGGACGAACTGTGAGCAATAATTACAATAGTTTGCGTCGCAATAATCAGCACATGATTTTGTGATGCTCTTGGAATCAAAGAAATTAATGGACGCATGGAGCGACGCGTATGGCTAGACTCTTGGATGGCGAGACTGTTGGAATGATTTATGGTTATCATTTGTTTATGCAGTGAAGCCTTACAGAAAACGCGTACGTACTGCACTCTGACCATTTGCTTGATCGTTTTAGACGTGGAATGCAGCATGAAAGCTCCTCGAGCGTAGCGAGACGACGCGGAATGAGCGAGCGACTCCGCTAGTAATCTTTAAGAACATCTTAGTTGTATACTAAGATGTCTGTTCTTACTTCTTCCATCGACTCTGAACGGGTAAGTAGCCTTGTTTGACTACTCCCGAATTGCCTTTAAATAATGAGTTCTGTCTGACTAAACCTTTTATAACTTGGGAAATGTTGAAGATGACGCGCGGAACACAAACACGAATATATTATCTCTAAAGTTGTCAATTCTTACCGTTTGACAACAATCGGGGTTTAGTCTTGCATGTGTTACAATTTGTTTTAATTTAGATTGCCGGTTAATAAAACGTGCAATTTTTTTTTTTTTGGTGTTTTTTCATCGCTGGGAGAGCGTCGCGTGTCCGCCATTGTGGTAGACACGCGACAACACGAAAGCCTGATTTCGACCAGAATTAGTAAACGGAAATTATATCTGGCCGGACAAGTTTTTGATTGCGGTTTCTGATGTTATATGTTCAGCCGCAGCGAACGAGGCAGGTAATTTGGGCAAAAATCTGAACGCATCAAATCTGCTAAAAGTTACCAGTTCATCGATTGAACTATTAACGATTACTCTCTCCTGGTGATTCTTGGCTCGAATATAGCTGGAATAATGGCGGACACGTAACGCTTCATAACTGACGGCGATAAGGTCGGGAAAACATGAATTTACAACAACCTCACGGCAACAAACGGCAGTTTTCAATACATACCGATTAACAAGAAAGAAGTTATAATAAAGTAAAAATTGGCGTCTGTAGAGATCATATCTTCGTATATATGCTCTGCGCGTCTTCTTCAACATTACCATAACTTGATACTCCGTCTGCATACTTAATTTCCATCCCCATCACGATTCTAATACCTCTTGCCCAGCGTAATCTCAACAGTTTAATTTCTGGGTTAAGAAGGCCCATAAACTAGATTTCTTGTAAGCATTCACATTAGGCAACAAAGCTAATCATTTAAATACTACCCTTATGATTGGTTTGATTGATTTTATTACACAGAAAACGGCCCAGAGCCATGCATCCTGCGGCTACCCTTATGGCTTAAGTTGAAAATCAAGAAAATGCCACTGCATCTGTGTAATGGCCAAATTATTCTTGGTTCTTGGTTTTGGATTTTGGTTCTGGGGGGCACTGTCTTGATACCCTCAACAAATTGAGCTTTTCTAAAAATTGTTTCAATTGGTGTGTATTGTTTTAGTTAATTGAACTGAGTTGAATATTTATTGAGCTTAAAGGCCTTCGAGCCATCCGCTCACTCTACACACCACTTACAAACTACTTACAAGCTACTTACAAACTAACATAGAAACTGGAACTAACTGAACACCATGGACATTATGTCCCTTAGTCAACGCCAACAATGATTACATGCTAACACTTTTCTTCTTTTCAATGCAACGTGAAAGCAACATTTTAGAAAAGCAGCTAGACTCTATAAATGAAGACGAAAGCGACATAAAAAAAAAACTACAGACAAACCCACAGTTTAGTGGAGCAACTCGCGCCGAGAAATTAAGTTATTGTCTACAAAGTTTACAAAGTATAGGCTACGAAAACAGCACGGTATGCCCCAATATCACGAGTAGTAAACAAAAACAAATTCGTTTTAGTTTAGGCTTGGTTATACAGCGATCAAACGTGAAAAGACCACAAACAAGCTTTTCCCTTGAGGCTTAGGTTACAATCTACCCTAATATAATGTAGCTTTTAATGTTGCCCTTAAAGTATTAAACAAGGAAATTGCATATAAAGCAGGGATTTTAACATTTCTCGTGTATAGACACGAAAGTGTAAAGTGAGAGTTCGTTCACGGCTAAATTATAATACAACTTCTGAAAACTTTTAGTTTTAATATATAATATAATAATAATAACTATTTATTGTCGGTAAATACAATTGGAGTCGAAAGGGCAGGCCACTTACAATCTCCAAAGTTAAAAAAAAAATACCAAAATACTAAAAACTAATGCAGTTTTAAAAACAGACAAACCTGGTACAAATATACCGTATCCAAAAAGATAAAAAAGGTAAAACACAAAAGACTAAAAACTAAATTACCCAATACCCAAACCACAAAGATTAAAAAGAAAAGTTAATTTAGTTTCCTAGGCAGGAAGTTAGTGAGGTTCACCCTTTTAAGGCGGGATTTGAAACTATCAATGCAATTAGCCTCCACCACATGCACAGGAAGGGAATTCCAACATGCCACCACACGATTACAAAAGAAAAATTTTCTCGAGTTGGATCTGCACGTGCCAACAACGAGTTTCCAGGGGTGACCCCTGGTACGATCTGTGGAACGGCGTTCAAAAAAAATGGTATAGTCAATACCTAAAAGACCCCGGATTAATAGAAAAGTAAAGTACAGGTCGGCATGTAGTCTCCGTAAATCGAGCCTTTCAAGGTTTAGGATAGCCAAGCGCTCAATGTAGGGTTTGTCCGAGAGCCCACTTAAATATTTGGTAAACCTCCGTTGGACTGATTCGAGGAGGTCAATGTTTTTCAATAGGTGTGGAGACCACACTGGGCTGGCATATTCTAGTAAGGGACGTACATAAACTTTAAAATCCATCACCAAATTTACTGGATCCCTAGAGCGAAAGAATTTGCGGATGATGGCAGCTCTATGGCGCGCTAAATGGATAATCTTGTTACAATGCAAAGTAAAATTGAGGTCACTAGACATCCAAACTCCAAGATCTTTAATGTTGTCGACACACTGTAAAAGGTCTGTACCACCAAGTTTGTAATTGTACAAAAAATGTTGTCTCCCCAGATGGAGGACTTTGCACTTGTCAGGTGCCAGACCCAACTGCCAACGATCCGACCAGGCCTTAAGTTTGAACAGTTCGTCCTGAAGAATAGAGTGGCTAGCAGGGTCGTAAACTTGACTGAATTGCTTGACATCGTCAGCAAATTTACAAAATTGGACATTTGCGTCAAATGGTCTAAGATCATTAATATAAAGTATAAACAACAGTGGGCCCAAGACAGAACCCTGTGGGACCCCACTGGACACATCCACAGGGCCAGATCGGACGCCGCTGAGTTCCACCCACTGGATTCTACCGATGAGAAACCGAGATAACCAATCAAGAAGTACACCCGTAAAGCCAAAATTATTTTGTAATTTATTTAACAGCTTAGTGAGTAACAGACTCGAATGCCTTAGCATAATCCAAGTATATAATATCAATCGGGATCCCCGAGTCGATAACCGAGGTCCACTCGTCCAGAACGCAAAGAAGTTGCGTAACCGTGGAGCGACCCGGCAAGAAACCGTGTTAGTCATTGACCAACAAGTGTTGACTGCCCAGATAAAGTAACATTGTTTCTTTGACAATCATCTCGACCACTTTGCAGCAAACACAGGTGATCACAATTGGGCGATAGTTTGCCGGGTTGGATGAATCCCCCTTCTTAAAAACTGGGGAAATTCTGCCTTTTTTCCACAGCGAGGGCAATTTGCCTGATTTAAGGGAGAGTTCAGCAATCCAAGACAAGGGAATGCAAATTTCGTGCTTGACCTCTTTAAAAAAGTGAGCCGAGAAACCATCGGGCCCAACTGCAGTACTAGAATTTATAATAAAAAAATAAAAAATAAAATATACTGGTTTTCCACATATTACGTGGAGGGAAGACGGAAGGGCAGGGAGCCACTGATACCGTTCCCAAAACAGGGGAGGGGGGGGGGTCTGCTGGTGGCAGAGTTTAATGAACGGGGGCCAGGGAACGCTTAAGGAACACATTCAACTGTTCCAAAGCCAGTAGCCTGCGAAAACCAGCAACAGTTGGGGCATTCACTGTCTCTGCCCCAAGTGCATTCCAGATTGGAACAACCCGCAGCGAGAAGAAATAACGACGGCAGTCGAGACGCGAAGATTGTATAGCAAGCTTCAGATTGTGAAAGAATACGTACAACTTTACGTACTATATTATGTACGTACGTACATACGTACGTATATTTGAAAGAATACGTACAACTTTTTCAGCAGTTATAGTTGGACACTCACCACAAAGGATCCCATCAAAGGTAGGCTCCAGTGGACGGTTATCACCATTATCCAAAATTATAACGAAATTTTAGTGTACGGATTTCCTCCACCGTGCTAAAGTTTTACAATAACGTACGTGAATGCCGGACAAAATTCCCCGGGACAGAATCCCCCAGGACAGAATCCCTCCAGATACAATACCCCGGACCAAATCCCGCCACTCGTTGGACAAAATCCTCTTTCTTAAACTTATGTTAGGACAAATTCCCCCTTAATCAAAATATTATTTTTCCCAAACAAGGAATATTTTTATCGTATTTTAATAAAATATTTAATAAAAAATTAAATATCTTAAAATTTTTTGGCTAGTTGATAGCAATAGTCAAATCGGATGGTGTAGCCAACACCAGATAAAAATCTGTGTATTGGTGCATTACAATGTGTTCAGTCTAGCTTGCAGGTCAACATATATTCTTCTTTCATTTTTCGGAGGGGAAGGGGGAGGGGTTACCTGCAGAGTCTTAAGGTATACCATGCCGTAAACTACGTCGTCAATTGGCAAAAATGCTAATCCATTTAGTACTCCGGCAAAACATCGAAAATTTTTGTCTTCACGTTGTCGCATCTTTCAGTTAACGCTGGGTATTTTTAGTTAGGTGATACAAAACAACAACTCAGCGTTAGTTCTTCTCCCAGTACTTCAGTAGCTGTATGCATTGCAGCTTCTTCAAAATAGAGTACCAGCAGGCCTGTTGACATGGGGGGGGGCGTGGTGTGCGTGGGGAAAATTTTTTCCCTCGCCCCGGTACTTTTGGTTCAAAACTGGGGGCCCTGGCGATCTAAGCGTCTCTCCCCAAGGGGGGGGGGAAACCTGGCCGAGAATTTTGTCTCGGGCCCCACTATTTCTCTCCACGGCCCTGAGTGTCAGTGTTCTATGTACTGCTATGTTTAGGCAAAGGGCCTTAACTACGCCAAAGTTCGTTTCGAGAAAATAAAAGAAAACTGTTTGCAATTATGCCATCGTTAATAATTAAAGCATAGGAATTAGTTTGGGCTAAAAGTTAATAAGAAACAAGACAATTTTACACGAATTTTCACTTATGTTAAATTTATAACGAGAGAGTCACAACTGAAGTTAAGGCCTACTGACTTAGTCGTAGTAACCGAACTGTCGGTCATATAAAAAGACCTTATCTTCCTCTGCATGTGTTTATTTAATACAAAACGTCGTAGTAAAGGTTAAGTAAAGATTACGCTATTATATATGTTACCAAAATGTCATGTGAAACTTAAAATTTTTAACTAAGCAACTCTGCGCAGGCACAATGCTTACTTTGCAGCAAGACAGAACTACGTAAAGAAAAGAGGGATTTTATCCTAGAACAAGGGGGGATTTTGTCCGATGTGCAGCGGGAATTTGTCTGAGGGGATTTTGTCCGGAGGGATTCTGGCCTGAGGGATTTGTCCGAATACCACGTAAGTACCACGTTAGACGTTACATTCGAATGCTTGAATTGATGCTACACAAACACATACATGCACATACTGTATTTGTTATTATTCTATGTAGGACCATTTGTTAGCCAGATCGACTACCTGCCATTCTCTGTGTGTGTATGAACACGACCATCGATCACAAAGTCGTTTCGTTAGATGTATTTGTGAGAGTATTGCCGTGCAGAGAGGAGAACCTCACTCTAATCAGACGTTGCTGCAGCAATAAAAACTGGCAAAACAATGTTTAAATGACCGTAGACTACATACTAGAGTACCACTAACATTAAAATAATCCAGGAAAAGCTTATTCATGGACTTTTCCGTTTTTACCTCCGTTTACTTTGCTAGCCTCTTTATTCCCCTGCCTTTTCCAATTCTTTATCCGAGGTCTGTCTGTTTGTGGAATGATGTAACTCGTTCAAATATTGTGGCATCGGCTTGAAATTTGGAGCATGGGTAGATAACGACCACAGAAATCAGAACTGATATTTAAAAAAAAGTTTTTGGTATTAAAGAAAAACGTTGTAGAACTCCTAAAAATCACAGTTAGCAGTGGCAGAACTTTGCTACAAACTGGCAATGTAGGGGAACCCATTGAACAAGACTGCCCCTCCTACCCACCTTCATAATATGATCCTGCAAGATGGCAAAAGACATTATTCAAACCATGTTCAGACACATTTCATAACCTGAAATAACTGAAAGTTAAGTCTACACTTACACACGTTACGAGTTTGAAACAGGCTAGCTGGAAAGAAAGAAATTTAGTAATTTAATTCAAATTTTCGCCTGGTTTCGTCTATCTTTTCTTGTACAGTGTGAACTTGTCTGAGGCATTAATCTTTCAAATTTATTTTCAGAAATTACCTGGTGTCAAACCCAATGATGAACTATAAGGGTAACGACTGCAACAATCCATAAAACGACACCCCATCATCTTTTGCCAGTTTGTTATCCAGCAGCCACAAACAGCAACAATGATTTCGGCAGCTCTCATAAATCTGCTCTTAATGACTCCAATGACAATGGCATTCTTGTTCCACCCTCAACAGCATTTGGGAAACTATCCAATTCACTTTCTTCAAGTTATTCCTCAGTATAATCCACATTACTCAGGCAGTGCACATCATCCTAATCATGGTGGAATGATAATACATCCAGTTCTTCAAGGTCATATGCCTTACAGCCAGATCTATCCACACCAAAGTGAGACACGCCAACATCCAGCTGCTCAAGATTACCTGCTTTTAGAAACTGGCGGACAACAAAATGTTCACCCGTATCCAGCTGTAGCACAACCTCAAATGGCAAGTGGGATATTTTATAGTGGGCGGTATACACCAGTACGTCCTCATGTTCAACGCAGTATGCAACCACAACATACTGGAATGCAATATATTGTACCTCAATACGCGGAGACGCAAAACAAACTGCATCAGTCACATTATCACCAACCTCAGTACGAAGCAGCACAACACAGTCAGTTTGTAGGTCCACAACACAATTCTCATCATGCAGGGGTACATTACAATCAACCTCACTATTCAGGGGCACAATACAAATTTCAACGTGTGGGTCCACGTTACCCTAATTATCACTACATCACCCCACGACAGAAAGGCTCACACATGAGTCAACCCCAACAAAGCACAATACAATACAATGAGGACCAACCCCATTCTGCACACCCATACGCTAAAGTAATTACTACTATTAAATACGAAAAGGGAGGCAGCGATTTTAAAGGTGGCTCACGTGACTTCAGCTTCAACTGTAAATACACTTACGATTCTGAAGGCAAAAAGGAGAAATGTAATAAGGAAAGTCCATCGTCGAGTTCAGATAATGGGCAAGATGGACAAAAGAAGTTAACTGAAAGCCAGAGTCAAGTTAAAGAAAAGCAAGGCGGCACAAAGTATACTGAACCAAACGAAGAACTCTATCACAAGGATAACGGTGTGTATGTCCAGTCTACTAAAATGATAAGAAAAACATGATTTGAATTACCTTCTATTGCAAGCAGTTACCCTTATACACATGAATGGTTTTTGGTAACCATTGTTTTTGTTTTTTTATTCACATTTTGCTAATAAACTATCGACTTTTATCGTCATCATTTTATAAATCTTGAATCCCCTTTATTTATTTCATTTTTTATCTATGAAATTCAATTAAAACGCTGTCATGTGTGGCAGGCAAGGAAATTGGAGGGCTTTAATTGTAAACCAGATTTGCCGACTTAACTAAATTTGCGTTTTGTGTTTTATGTAGCAATATACAGGGTGAGGCAAAAGTCTGGTCACACGCAAATAACTGCCGATATAATGGTCCTACGTTAATTCTGAAGACTTATTTGTAATGTAAGTCAGATATGGCAAAGCCAATGAAGATATTTTCAATGATCTTGAAAACAGCATTCAAGGTCATCCGCATTCTATCTTTCAAACAGGGCAAGATAGAGCACAAAAGTGAATTACAAAGTTGTACGCGAGCATCAAACATGACAAACTGCGAAAACAAATTGAAAATCGGAGCATAACTGCAATAGTTACGAGGAAAACAAAATAGCCACAAAGTCTTCCCTGAACGTTTTAAATGCCATGCAGTGAAGCTTAGGGGCTGCCTCTGCAAGCGACTGCACGTATGTGATCAGAGTGTTTCCTACGCCAATCATTGCAAGTGTACGAGTGCAGTTCAGGCTGCAATAAAAGAAAACAACGTATGATACGGATTAGGCCTAAAGTATTGATCCATTATTCACAACACAGAAAGTTCGGTATGTAATTTTTTTCCGGCACTAATGCCCCTTTGATCAGTGACACCCAGCTCGGTCACAACAATCGCCAAAACGCATTGTTGTTACGAATGCCCACACTTCATTTCCAAAGGCGGAAAAACATTTTTTTGGGGGGTGGTGGAATCAGTGTCCCTCTCAGCCCCCCTCCCCCCCCCCTCCTTTCCGCCAGTTATTTACGCCATATTTTCCAGTCGGTAGCAGATACGTTCGAATAATGCTACAATTATTTTTTTTGTTTTTTTCGGGGGGCTTTTTTACCAAGTGAAATACTTGGAAAAATAATCGGGGGGGGGGGGGGGGGGAGTGGGACAGGAACGAAAGTGCGCCAAAGAACGAGGCGAAAAATCTTTAAAAAAAATTCTATTTATTCACCGATTACTTCTACTGATTTTTTTTTTTTTTTTTTTTTTTTTTTTTCACAAAATAAGAAAAATAATCGAAATAAAGTAGTTGTACGTTTTCTAGTAGCAGGGGGCGTAAAGTGGGGTGTAATTTTTCGATTCCCCCCAGAAAAAAAAATGTTTTTCCGCCTTTGGAAATGAAGTGTGGGTTAAAAAAAAGGGTTAAAGGGTTTAACGAGCGTTAACCACTCTTGGGCATTCGTAACAACAATGCGTTTTGGCGATTGTTGTGACCGAGCTGGGTGTCACTCAAAGGGGCATTAGTGCCGGAAAAACATAATAAATGTAAAATCAGAAAATAATCACATACCGAACGTGACTTTCTGTGTTATGAATGATGGCTCAATACTTTAGGCCTAATCCGTATCATACGTTGTTTTCTTTTATTGCAGCCTGAACTGCACTCGTACACTTGCAATGATTGGCGTAGGAAACACTCTGATCACATAGTGCACTCGCTTGCAGAGGCAGCCCCTAAGCTTCACTGCATGGCATTTAAAACGTTCAGGGAAGACTTTGTGGCGATTTTGTTTTCCTCGTAACTATTGCAATTATGCTCCGATTTTCAATCTGTTTTCGCTGTTTGTCATGTTTGATGCTCGCGTAAAACTTTGTAATTGACTTCTGTGCTGTGTCTTGCCCCGTTTGAAAGATAGAATGCGGATGACCTTGAATGCTGTTTTCAAGGTCATTGAAAATATCTTCATTGGCTTCGCCATATCTGACTTTTATTACAAATGTGTCTTCAGAATTAACAAAGGACCATTATAACGGCAGTTATTTGCGTGTGACCAGACTTTTGCCTCAACCTGTACAAAAATTTGCACAAATTTGCCGACTCTTGCAAATTCCTACTAAGTATAAGCTGTGTAGTTCCCTTATTTTCCTGTCGTTATTATTGTACATCGTCGAGACGGGGGCGTTAGTTGTCGAAGATTAAAAAAAAAAAAAATGTCGCTTCAGTGTTGTATGTCGAATAACCATCTGGATGAGGGTTTTTAGCAGAACTGTATACCCAACACGACTCCGCTGAAATCTGTTAATTGGCTAACGTAATTAAAAAAAAAATCCTTTTAGCAAGGCGGCATGAACCAATATAGTTGAACTAGTTGTGCCCGTGCGTACGGGTGGGGGGACCCGTACCCGCACATCCCTGCCTCCTCCCCCGTACCCTGCACATCCCTGCTCCCCTTTCCCCCGCCGCACCCCGTTGCACCCCCTTCCTGTACTCCCATAGTATGGGTTCTGAATATGTCTCTGCCTCCCTCCGGCACCTCAGGTGTTTGGTCTTTAGTTTTAAATTTATCAACCCAAAGACCTAACATGTGAATGGCTCCCACATATGCCATTCCTCCACAAAATACTTTAACCACCAATCCCCCGACTCCCGCCCCCCCCCCCCCCCGGATGCGCAAACGTATCCCCCCCACACACACTTGTCCGCCTCCCACTCCCCCGAAATCGTCCCCCTTTGGTGCAGCCCCGGAAAAGTCGCATCCGTTGTGTTTGACTGAAGGTTAAAAAAAATACCTATCACTGAGAAATCCAGCATTCAGTAAGCAATCATCCCATGTTTAAGGTTAGGTTACTTTTTATTTCAGTATTACGGGCCTTAAATGCCATACACTCACTCTAATCTAATCCTAACTTAACCTGCACCAACATTTCAGATAATACATGGCATTAACAACATGCTAATTTTACAAAACCACTGACTCCCTTCATGTTTAAGTTAATCCTTTGAAACAATTCACCTCGGCACCGCGCATTGTGAAATTGTTGCAAGCAACGATTGTTGCCGGCCAGTTAAAAACAATTTAACTCCTTTCTGGAAGTGAGTATTTAGGAAATAAATGCGCCTTTTCATCGCATCAGACTGCCAATTTCGAGGCCCGTTGGGGGTCTCGAAATTAAGAACCTATCGTCGTTTGGTTTAAAGTGGTGTGGCTTAGTAGACACGGATTGTTTTTTTTAGCTCAAACGCCGACAATGGCACAGTCCACACGACTAAAACTTTGTTGGCCGCTTTGGTGCCACAATAATGTGCCAAAATATGATCCAAATAGCGGTTCGTCAGGTCCGGTAAGTGGAGCCCTTCGAACACTTTGGAAAAAGTGTTATAACCCGAACTTGTAGTCCAAGGCCGTCAACAGATGGCGACATGGTAGGTTTGGTAAGTAGACCCATCTGTTCGAAGACGTTGGAAAAGTGTCCCAACCCGAATTTGAAGGCGAATCCCGTCAACAGATGGCAGTACAGGGTGGGGTACTTGATTGTACGACGAAATGGCGTGGCCGGTGACTTGGCCGCCTGCTCCGTATTTTTTAATATTGAATCCACCCAAAACCAAAACTGATGTAAAAAGCCGCCAAGTTTTCAAAAAGAATCGGCCTTTGAAGGTAGTGATATTTAGATCGAAAGTTAAATGAAACTTAAATGAAGTTAAATGAAAACTAGGTCTTCAAGTTTTCATTTAACGTCCAAAGTATTATTCGGTGCGATTCAGTTGGCTAATAGGATTAACCTTGGCGGCCTTTTTCTGGTTGAATGATATCACTACCTTCAAATGCCGATCCTTTTTGGAAACTTGGTGGCTTTTTACATCAGTTTTGGTTTTGGGTAGATATCACAACTTTCATAGGACTGTGAACGTACGAAAGGTTACACCGTCTTATCTTCATCTGTACCTTTTTCTCTGGGGGAATTTTATATCTATAAATTTTCAAATTAATAATTTTCAAATTTACTATTGCCAATTATCCGTTAGATTAGCCAAATTAAGACGGCTTAGTTTATTATACGACCATTCTTCACATGGTTAGGTTTCTTTAATCCCATTTTTGCAGACACTGGCTAACAATCGCTGATTTCGTTCGCTTCGCTCACTCAATCAGTCCATGCCCTTTAGTTGGTTTGTTTATCCCTGCATCTTTCCCTTACTTTTTCAAGATTTCGGCTGCATTAGGATTTATTCTCGACATGATAAGATATGCTTTTAGCTGCTTGCAGTTGGTAGACACATGTACCGTGGGACTGTGAACACACAAAAGTCTGCACACCGTCTTATATTCTGCTCTACCTTTTTTTAAAAAGAATTGTATGTCTATAAATAATTAGCCGTTACATCAGCAAAATTGAGAATTTGTTTCGTTTGCTTTCTTCGTTCACATAACACTGGCGATAACCAGTGTTAGTAAGGGTCAGCCTAGGGTCTCTGTGTTAAACTCTTAACTTTGAGAGCTTATAACGCCGTCAAAAGTCAACATTTAAAAACCAAATTTGGAATCCAGCCTCGACTAGTCAAAGCCTCTCTACAGTCCAAAAATTGTGAAATTCGGTCCAGCCAAATTCGAGATTCAGAGAGGGACCAAATAGACAACTTCTTGTTCTGCTTCTTCTTCTTGTTGTTCTGGGGATACCTTCGTCTGTCCTCTCTACAGGTCAAACCATGTGTCCTATAAAGCTGGTTCTTAGCTCATTTTACAGGTATTGCTCTGTAGATGTGCCCTTTCCATAAGGCATTTTCTAATTGGTCAAGTGGTTCAGGGGTTACGGAGCTCTAAACGACCAGAGTGATTGTTTTACATTGTTTTAAACATTGTTATTATGCAACAATGCCAATTAGCAAACGCCAGCTGAAAGACTGAAGATGTTAGTAAGAGTGAGCCTAGGGTCTCTGTGTTAAACTTTCAATTTGGACCGTCAACTGCACTGTTTTACAGTTTAGCTGCAATTCTAAAAGTAACACGAATTAATAAACAAAAACGGAACGTTAAATGTTTGGAGTAAGGGTCTAAAAGTCAAAACCTGGAAGGAACACGGACAAGCTTTGACAGTAAGGGTCTAGGTGTAAAATTTTGTAAGAGGCTGGTAAGAATTAGACCTTTACTACACGGTGGTCAGAAATAAATACATTTTGACGAAAAACTGGAAATCCTCCTACAATGACCCATGTGATGATCCAGTGGTTGGTATACGTTTGCTGCTTTGCTTTATGTTGAAAATTATTTGTCGATTTAGTAACATGGCAGGGTATTCGCAGCAGAGAGCATTACTGGTTATCCTCTACCGTAAATCTACGAAATATAATAAAAAATTCTAAAGCATCAAAAGACAAAATGCCAAACTTCACAAGAAAATTGTGTTCTTAAAGTGCCATAACAATATTCTAAGAACAAAGAAACCTGCTACAACCGTTCATACACATTCTGTCCGAATAGAATAGAACTAAGCTAACCACCGGGTATAGTTTGTTCCACATTATGTTTTCAGAAAAATGACTGGATGACGACTCGTTTCCTTGCACTAAGAGTGCAAAAACATGTGAATATTATATTTGTACACTTAACAAAGTTACTGTTAGACTTTACGAATTGGATGTTTACGGATTTTTTTGCACTCGTAGTGAAAGAAATGTGGCGTCATACAGTCAGTTTTCTGAAAGCATAATGTGGAACAAAGTGTAGTAAGGGTTTAATGCTTACCAGCCTCTTACAAAATTTTACACCTAGACCCTTACTGTCAAAGCTTGTCCGTGTTCCTTCTAGGTTTTGACTTTTAGACCCTTACTCTAAACATTTAACGTTTCGTTTTTGTTTATTAATATAGTCATGCAGAAACCCCCGAAGGTCAGTGTTACTAAAACAGCACATCGCGAAGCATTGTATTTTTTGGTTATTACCAAAGACCCCGTTTGCTCGTGGATGCTCGTATTGTTGCGTAACCATAATCTAACGTGCATCCCTTTATTTTTACGCAATCCACGACTACGTAAATGTTTTGCTTATTTTGTCCTTCGTTGCAGTTCAAATAGCTCGGCTCACAGAGGTCTCACGGACTTGTGGTTGGGCTTAAAATGTGCAGCTTTTAGTTCGTCCAGGCGTTTACAATAAATCTAAGGGCCAGTGTTAATTGTTGCTTTGTTGCTTAAAATCTTTGGTTGCAACTTGGAAAAGAAACGAAATTTAAATTCCCTGGGGGCGAATATCAAAATCCTCCCACGCAATTGTCCTTACCCCTACAACCCGCAAAGGACCATGTTCAGCTACGTAGGTCTTCTCAGTTTTGCGCTAGCCATGAGCAATAAATCTATGAGATTTAACATGGGAAAAAAGTTGTTAGCTAGCCAGCTAGACAGTATCATAAAAACAACGTTATTGATTCATCTTGTTCTCTATGATTAGTGGACACTCATCCTTCAAATTTTAGTTTTTCTTTATCTCTGACCCTTCCCCTTACGTTTTCCATAATTTGAAAGATTTCGGTCACATTGGGATTTATCCTCAACATGGTAAAATATGCTTTTAGTTGCTTACAGAGACACATGTCTGCTAGTGAGGCTGCCTTTTTATCAACAATTAATCTTTTAACAATCGGATATCTACAATTGGATGAGATACTGTTTCTTGGCGACGACACACTGGCGTATGTCTCGATATTGAATGTTAATCAAGACACACGCTAGTGTGTCGCCCGCCACGATAAAACGATAACATCCAGATAATATGTATATATTAGCATGGCGACCACTAGACACGTTGTGTCTTTACAGCAAAGGGAGTTTGGCCGTTTTCAGCCATCTGAGGATAAATAACTATGAGACAGAAAAGGCTGAAACTTGTTTAATTGGGAGACTTTGGTCGCCTGACAACATAAAAGTCACTGTTAGACCCATAGCTTGACGTTTTCTTGTTGAAAAAACGACGTGAATAACGTTGATATTTGCCTAATCAAGACACACGCTAGTGTGTCGTCCGCCAAGATAAAAAGATAACATCCAGATAATATGTATATATGAGCATGGCGACCACTAGACACGTTGTGTCTTTACTGCAAAGGTAGTTTGGGTGTTTTCAGCCATCTGAGGATAAATAACAATGCGACAGAAAAGGCTGAAACTTGTATGATCGGGAAACTTTATGTTTTCTTGTTGAAAAAAGGACGTGAATAACGTTGATATTTGCCTAATTACTTACTACTAGCTTACTACTGGCTACTAGTAACGCTTTTTTTGTATCACGAAAATAAATTCTTCCATGCGGTGAATAAAGCTGGTTTTTAGCTCATTTTACAGGTATTGCTCTGGAGATATGCCCTTTTCATATGGACCTTTCTAATTGGTCAAGCGGTTCGGGGGTTAGGGAGCTCCAAACGTCCAAATTGATTGTTTTACATTGTTATAAACATTGTTATTATGCAACAAAGCCAAACTGAACATTAAATAAATTCGTACGTTTGCAAGGAGATACAGCAATACTAATAAAAATAAAAATCAAAAGACAAAAGGTGACTGCTGTTCTCAAAATCTAACGAAACCAAAAAAAAAAAAATAGAAGAAAAAGAAATAGACCAGATAACTAGATTGCCGTTTCCATTTCATAATTACTAAGAAAAAAAATGGATTTCATCAATTTGGACCAAAAAAAATCTAATATCTACCCCAAAACAAAACTTGTTAAGGATTCCCGCCAAGCTTTTCGGCCGTGGGAAGTCGTGATATCAAACGCCAAGCTCTTTCGCCAAGCTAATCCCACCGACTAATACTTCAAACGTTAAATGAAATAATTTAAAATTGCGCAGTAAGCAATTTTCATATATTTTATTTAACCTTCGAACTATTACTCGGTGGGATTAGCTTGGCGAAAGAGCTTGGCGTTTGATGTCACGACTTCCCACAGCCGAAAAGCTTGGCGGGATCCTTAACAAGTTTTGTTTTGGGGTAGATTACTTACTACTAACTACTAACGCTTTTTTTTGTATTACGAAAATAAATTCTTCCATGCGGTAAATAAAGCTAGTTTTTAGCTCATTTTACAGGTATTGCTCTGGAGATGTGCCCTTTTCATATGGACCTTTCTAATTGGTACGGTCAAGTGGTTTAGGGGTTAGGGAGCTCCAAATCTCCAAATTAATTGTTTTACATTGTTTTAAACATTGTTTTTATGCAACAATGCCAAACTGACAATAAAAGTAATTCATGCGTTTGCAAGAAGATACTGCAATACTAATAAAAATGCTAATCAAATGAAAAATGATGACTGCTGTCCTCAAAATCTAACGAAACTCCAAAAAAAAAACAAGCGGCTACAGCGACTGCCTAGTCGCACCGGTCTTCTGACAGATCCTACACTTCCAATGTTAAGGCGCACACCTCTATCACGCACTACAACAGCTATCTCTATTATACTAATCTAAAAGCAGAAACAATCACACTTGCCGGTTAAAAATGTGTTAGCTTTCAGGCCTATTTTACATTTTAGGCATAATTGTCAGCTTTTAGGTCTAATTTTTACCAGCAGTTTCAATTTCGTAAGTAGCAGCTAACGGAGATTTGGATTGTATAGTAAGCATATTCATTTTTGCAACACGGTGCACCTTCGTACACACAGTTACAGTGATACAACGTAATGCGCAACGTAGCCTATATCAGTGGTCGCAGGGAACTGAAGAGAGAGACGCTGTTTATTAAGCAAACAGCGGCTCGTAGCAACTTGACGTTGTCGTGGTAACGTGATTTTAGGCCTAATTTTATTTTTTAGGCCTAATTTGTTTTAACGCAGTTTTAATTTCGTAAGTAGTAGATAGGCCTAATGGAGAATTTAGTGCGACGGTCAGCCTATTCATTCTTGCAACAAAGCGACGAGTCTATTGTAAACGAAGCTAAAATTAATTTGTTTTGATTGCGTGTTATCTCAAATGAATTTCAATTCGACGATCAAATGTTATTATTTAATTTAGAAGAAGTCGAAGAAGTCTATTAACTATAAGGAATAACGATGTTTTAATTTGGCACGTTATTTAACTAACTTCTCATACTGAATCTAACGTTGTAAACAATGGTCGTCAATATCTGGTACCGTTGCGAAGTTGAAAAAAGCGACGGACGGACGGACGGACGGACAAAGTCGTTGCAATAGTCTTCTCAGCCGGTATGGCTGTACAGAAGATTAAAAGAAGAAAAAGAAATGGACCAGAAAACTAGATTGGCAGTTCAAAATGGATTTCATCAATTTGGACCAAAAATTACTGATATCTACCCCAAAACAAAACTTGTTAAGGATTCCCGCCAAGCTTTTCGGCCGTGGGAATTCGTGATATCAAACGCCAAGCTCTTTCGCCAAGCTAATCCCATCGACTAATACTTCAAACGTTAAATGAAATATATGAAAATTGCTTACTGCCGAATTTTCAATTATTTCATTTAACGTTTGAAGTATTAGTCGATGGGATTAGCTTGGCGAAAGAGCTTGGCGTTTGATATCACGACTTCCCACGGCCGAAAAGCTTGGCGGGAATCCTTAACAAGTTTTGTTTTGGGGTAGATTGAATTAACTGAGCAAAAAACGGCTTCGCCGTTTAGAAAAAAAAACAGAGCTCGTATCCCCATACTCACAGCCCTGAAGGTACACGAATAAAAACAGATTAGAGTTCACTCGAACGCAACGAACTATAATTTGAACTATAATTTGTGTTCATATTTTGTATGCATTTTTATCTTTCAATTTTGTGGCGTTTTGCTTTTTATGGCGTCTATTTTGTGGGTGTTTGTGAGTTTACGTTTTGCGAATTGGAGTGCAAATTATAGTTCGTTGCGTTCGAGTAAACTCTAATCCCTTTTTATTCGTGTACCTTCAGGGCTGTGAGTATGGGGATACGAGCTCTGTTTTTTTTTTCTAAACGGCGAAACCGATTTTTGCTCAGTTAATTTGTTGGCTTTTATCGCTTCCATTTTATATGTGTCCACTGTCCACCGATTTTTGTTTTCGAAAAAACGGGACATTAGAAATGCATACTTATGTTTAGGTTCCGCCGAAGGTTTGTTCCACGATTATTATTTGTTGGCAACACATTAGCGTATTTCTGGATTTAGCATGTGTCATCTCGATGAGTAGTTGATTCTGGATTGTTTCAGTATCGTGGCAACAATCGCGGAAACAATTCAAGTGGCTTCCCGAAGCCCGCATTGAAAAAAGTAAATAAGTCACTCAGTCATGTCGGCCGCCCAATTTTGTCGGTCGTAGGCCTCAAAATTTAAGACTTCGCACCCTACGGTTTAAAATATGAAGATTTAAGGAAAAATCAAGACTATTTAATTTTGGTTCTCCACAACGAGCTAGCAAAGGGTTCAAAGGGTTTAACGAGCGTTAACCACTCCTGGTCATCTGCCCGAAGCCCTAAGGCCCTATGTCTGCAACGAGCTAGCTAACTCAAACAACGACAATGTTACTTTCCCGGCACCCAACCATTGTTGCATCTTGTTCGAGTGAGCTATCATCCGATATTGTGCGCCTCGCCCATTGTTACCCTATTATTACATGTTGCAGCATTGTAACATTTTGACATTGTTAGCCGCTCCGCTGCCTCCTATATCTAGACACACGCTAGTGTGACGCCGCCAAGTAGATGTTTTATTGTTGTTGTAGCTTAATTGTCAGAGCGTAATTGTTAGAGTGTTATTGTTAGAGTGTTATTGTTGTCAGATGGCGGCTCACTAGCAGACTGTGTCTTTTAACTGAAACCAATTTATACATGATTTCAGCATACTGGTGTAAATTCCTCATGCGGTAGAAATCTTTGCAAATCGTTTGAAACAGGTGTCTTGGGTCCAGTAACAAAGAAAACGTCAAACACGAAACTATGGGAACGTGTCCTTCATGGAGAAAAAGTGTCCTCAATAACGTTGATCTAGACACACGCTAATGTGTCGCCGCCAAGTAGCTGTTTTATTGTTGTTGGAGCTTAATTGTCAGAGCGTAATTGTTAGAGTGTTATTGTTATCAGATGGCGGATCACTAGCAGACTGTGTCTTTTAACTGAAACCAACTTATACGTGATTTCAGCATATTGGTGTAAATTCCTCATGCGGTAGAAAACTGGTAAAGAGCAGCCGCCAAGTTTCCAAGAATGGTCGGCCTTTCAAAGTAGTGATATCATTCAACCAGGGAAAGGCCGCTAAGGTTAATCCTAATAGCCAAGTTAATCGCACGTACTAATAGTTCGAAAGTTAAATGAAAACTAGAAGATTGCTACTAGCGGTAGCAATCTTCAAGTTTTCATTTAACGTCCAAAGTATTATTCCGTGGGATTAACTTGGCTAAAAGAATTAACCTTGGCGGCCTTTCCCTGGTTGAATGATATCACTACTTTGAAAGGCCGACCATTCTTGGAAACTTGGCGGCTGCTCTTTACCAGTTTTGGTTTGGGGTGTATATCACAACTTTCATAGGCCTGTGAATACAAAGAATTCCACTGTCTAATAGTCACCTCTACCTTCTTTGTCTGGAGTGTCTATAAATTTTGTAATTCATAATTCTTACGTTTGCTATTGCGTTACACCACCCAAATGGACACGGTTTGGCGTATTGTATGCCATGTTTCGCATGATTAAGTCAATTTAATCCGATTTTTGAGCACACTGGCTAACAAACGCTGATTTGCGTTCGCTTCGCTCACTCAATCAGCGCATCCCCCTTCACTTGGCTCTCCCGAGGTTAACATTAATCATTCAATCATGAACACATACTACAAACTCACGGAATGGTAAATGTTCATACAGTTCTAATATTCTGGTGGCATACGAAGATTACTAAAACTAATCAACTCTCAGCTGTTTAAAATTACTCGCCACTTACACTAGACTGCAAGAACAGTAAGTCAACATAAAATAAAATGTCCGCGTCACGTTATTGAGGACACTTTTTCTCCATAAAGAACACGTTCCCACCTGTGCTGACGATATGCATTTTGTTTCCTAACCTCCTGTCCAGCAAAATTGTCCCTTTTATCGTGGTGGGGCAGATAATTCAGTTTGCATTCGTGTACCATTTGCATTCTGACAATATAAGTACTGAAACGATAAACGTGCAACACTAAAACTAATCAACTCTCAGCTGTTTAAAATTACTCGCCACTTACACCAGACTGCAAGAACAGTAAGTCAACATAATTCAGATAATTCAGTTTGGGTTCGTGTACCGTAAAAAAACCAAACCTTTGCAATAAAAAATAAAGATATTCAGTCTGTTAGTGAACCACTTATTTGCCAAAACAGTGCATTCTGACAATATAAGTACTGAAACGATAAACGTGCAACACTTAAGCATGTTATAATCTACTGTTGAATGACAATACAAACAAT
>JAHWFP010209407.1:34252-48871 GCA_023313725.1 Lithobius niger | reverse complement strand
CCAAAAGTGGGAAAAGGGTTGGGGAACTTTGGGGTTAAGTTAGGGTAAAAAGGCTTGTTTAGGTTGGGGGGAAAGCCTAACCACAGTTGGGCCTACCAGAGGCCTAAAAGCCAAAAAATCCCCCTAACTAGAAGACCTAGCAGGGGTTGAAGAGGACCAGCCGGTTGGCTGGCCCGAAGGCTTTCTGATTTTACCATGCTGGTTCCTTGATTAAATACCTTTTGGTAACCCCTGACAACCGCGAAATAGCTAGGGTATTATGGGTAATAGAAAGTTCTAGAATGTTCTAGAGGCAGGAACCGGAAACATAATTACAAGACATAGATAATGTCCACCTATGCAAGATTAGACACACAAGATTAAGATTGGCCATTGGCCCCAGCAAGCATGAAAGTAAACAAAATTTGCGACATACTCCACCACCCAGACGAAGCTCTGAAAATTACACCTCGCAAATCTTGTGTCTAAACTTGAGACATACATCTTGTTAACACTCTAACCTTGTAAATTTTTATTTCAACAAGTCTGTAACCTACAAGCTGAAACAAACACATCAAAACACATGTCAATACCAACTACTAAAAAACACTTTCTTGTTTTTACTGATGAACATGAAAGATGACAACACTTCAACACCGTGAAAAAACCTCCCGTGACCCTGGAACTATAGCCTAGACGTCACGACTGAGAAATCCCACTTATAAGTAAGTGAAAATTAGCTTGCGCCCGGAGACGACTTTGCAAACCCCAATCCCACCGTTGTGGAATTGGGCTACAACTACGTTTGTAGCCGATGAACATGAAATCGTAAAGAGTTTGCTCATGCGAGACAAACTAACCTAGTTCGCACAAACAAGAAATTGCTCTCATGAGCAGACCAGAAACCTTTATGGTATAAACAGACAGAAAACTAGTAGCTTTCCTTAAACAGACTAAATCGTCGCCACTACAGGACGAAACCAAAACATAACTATTATTGTGGAATAGGCGAAACGCAACGAATGTATGCCACTGAATGGGCATAACCAAACCTCAAACATTGCCACCAAGAATGGGTAAACCAAGAACTGAACCTCGAAAAGCGTAGGTTTAAGAAAAACCTGAAACAACTACTAAACAACTCACTCTCCACACTATAATTAAGTTAGTTCTAAAGGCCGAAAATTAGGTTGATTTATGGGAAAAAAAACCCTTTGGGGAAAAAACTGTCGAAGACATATTGCTCTTTAAGAGCAGACCAAATTGCAAGAATGCATGCTTATTATTAAGCCCAAATTAAATATTGCCATAAGGCAACCCAAACGCCAAAGCAGTTTCCCCCTTCACTAAACCCACCCAGAATTCTAAAATAGGCTTTACAACCAAACTAAGCCTAGATTAAAAAATTGTCCGAAGTAAAAACGTTTCTGTTTTATCTCCCAAGTTCAAAAAACCAAAAATTCAAAATAGGCCTAAAAATAGGCTTAACGCCGAAAACCCTAAAAACGGATCCCCAAGACCCTTCTGCATGCCCCTACCAAATTTCAGAAAGATCTGAACACGTTAGGCTTAACTAGTAGCATAGGCCTAACTAAACAATGGAACTTAAGGCCCAGGTTTAGCCATTGCTCGGCTTACCCACGTTTCACCTTAAGCTCCCAAAAACCTAAAAAGGGCCTAACAAAAACCCAAACAAGAGAACCCTAACTTGGGCCTAACTAAATTCGCAGTAAAGGGAACCCCACCAGCCTTACTCCCGTGAAGAAAGAACCCAAAGGGAACATCCCGAGGAAAAAAAACCTTCCCAAACAGCCTTTCCCGGGTTTCGGCACCATGACGAAGAATAACAAAGTGGGAGAGCTAAACCAAAATTAGACTGAACCAAAAGTGGGAAAAGGGTTGGGGAACTTTGGGGTTAAGTTAGGGTAGAAAGGCTTGTTTAGGTTGGGGGGAAAGCCTAACCACAGTTGGGCCTACCAGAGGCCTAAAAGCCAAAAAAATCCCCCTAACTAGAAGACCTAGCAGGGGTTGAAGAGGACCAGCCGGTTGGCTGGCCCGAAGGCTTTCTGATTTTACCATGCTGGTTCCTTGATTAAATACCTTTTGGTAACCCCTGACAACCGCGAAACAGCCAGGGTATTATGGGTAATAGAAAGTTCTAGAATGTTCTAGAGGCAGGAACCTGAAACATAATTACAAGACATAGATAATGTTCACCTATGCAAGATTAGACACACAAGATAAGATTGGCCATTGGCCCCAGCAAGCATGAAAGTAAACAAGATTTGCGACAATATCACCAAGCTGAAAGGGTGACCAAACCGGGCTTGCATACTCCAAGATGGGACGGACGAACACCTTAAAAGCCCAAACAAGAGCCAGACGCTGGAAGGCCTGACCTACAATCTTGTTACAATGGATGGCAGGTTTCAGATCTGGAGTCATCCACACACCAAGATCCTTGATTTGATTTACGGAATTCAGTGGCTGGTCATCAAGAAAATAATACTCCGGGGGTGTTTTCCGTGTACCAATATGTAGGCAGCAACATTTAGTAGATGACAACGCAAGCGGCCAATCCTTTGACCAGTTTGACACTGCATCAATGTGTGCATCTAGGTTTAAGATAGATTCATGGTCGGAAAGTGCATTTCCACCTTGAGGTCATCCGCGAATTTAAGATGTAAATCCACAGTAAGGTCTTCGGCTCGATTAAGGTCATTTAAAAATAAGACAAAAAGAAGGGGACCCAAGACCGAACCCTGAGGGACTCCACTAATAACATCACCTGAGGACGAAAATGAATTTTCAACTTGTAGCACTTGGGTTCTACCTGTAAGGAACGCCTTAATCCAAGTCAACAAGGGGTCACCAATTCCGTAATAGGCCAGTTTAAGCAACAGCTTACTGTGTACCACTGAGTCAAAAGCCCGTTTAAAATCAAAATACACAACGTCCGATGGAGCACCATTATCAAGGGCATCAGTCCAACAGTCCAGCGCTACCAACAATTGTAAAGTGGCTGACCTACCCGGAAGGAAGCCAAACTGATCAGTCCCAAAAATTTCATTTCAGAAACAGTAATTCATTATCTCCTCACGTAAGAAAGTTTCCATACCTTTACAAGGGATTGCAGTCAATGCAATTGGGCGGTAGTTTTCAGGACAAGAGGCAGTTCCCTTCTTAAATACAGGAACAATTACAGCTTGTTTCCATACGTCCGGAAGGACACTCACTCCGGAGGGAATGTTCAAAGATAATTTTTAGCGCTGGCCCAATTTCTCTCGCAATTTGTTTATAGAGAAAAGCAGAGAATTTATCTGGGCCAACGGCGTGACTCGGTTTGAGTTTCAGCATAGAGGCAATTACCAATGGAACAGTGAAACGGACGTTATTACAAGATTGTGTAAGTGTTTCTCCTGCTGGTCTACGGGGTGAGGACTGAGCAGTGGGAATGCTTCCATCATCCACAGTGCTATACGACGTAAAAATGTTATTAAAAATATAAGCTTTTACTTGGTTTTCCGTTTCATATACGTTACCTACAAGTAAAGGTGGTAGTTTACGAACAGTCCCGGTTTTTTTTCGATATAAACGAAAGAGGGCAAACAAGTTTCCTTCTGCAATAACACTTTTTTCTTCCCTCGTATGCCACGCTTCAACCAAGGCAGAATATTGTAGGTGGCAGGTCTGATAATTTGTGATTGCCTGCTGAGACTTGTCAGATTTGAACCTATGCCAGAATCGAAGTTTTTTTATTCCCTAGAACTTTAATTTCCCTGGGGACCTTTGGCTTAGTGCTCTGTCCAGGATTTGTTTTATCATTAGTCATGTTTGGGCGACAATATTCGACCCAGGTGTTTAAAGTGGACGTAAAAAAGTTCCACATAATATTAACATCACCACCACACTCAGATAGGCAACGTTCCCAATCAACATGACTAAGATGGTTTCTCAGTTTATCAAAATTTACCTTTGGAACCACACGTTTGCAATCCACAATCGGCAAAAGGGCACAGTTTACCATGAATTCCACCATGCAGTGGTCACTGCTACCCAGGTTTTCAGTTACGAAAATATTATAAACCAGTCGATCATCCCGAGAAAAAATCAAATCCAGAATACGTCCACCTCTTGTGGGCTCCACAACAAGTTGGTTGCAACCCAATGGTGCAATGTTCTCTAAGAAAATGTGATGTGGTCGGGCCAAGGCAGTGCCTAGTACCCAATTCACTGTGGATAAATTGAAATCACCTAGTATAATAGGAGAGAGATTTGGCTTTACAGAATCCACAAAAAATGCGGTTAACAAATGGATATCGGGCTCAGAGTAACCATCTGGTAAGTATCCTAACAAAAATTGAACTTTATGCTTAGGCAAGATACAGGAAACCACCTCAGTCTCCTTTCCAACAGAATCAAAGACCAAATCCAAGTGCTCCCGAGAGGCAGTGAGAATTCCACCGGCCTATAACTTCGATCCCTCCTGAAAACTCGATAGGGAAGCCCACTCACTATCATCGAATCCGTTATGCACTCCTTCAGCCAAGTCTCAACAACAAATACCATGTCATAAACCAAGGTTGCTAGCAAAGTATAAAAACAACTCATATTCTTACTAAGACTACGTGCGTTTAACAAGATGTACCTAAAACCACAATATTTTTCTTCATTAGATTTCTCAAGATGGGTGGGAGTAGGGAGTAGTCCCCATTAAACAAGCTTGTTTTCCTTCACCAAGTGGAGTGAAAGAATTTCCTGTTGGAGTCTCTCCTTCCCTTTTCTGGTGAGATGCATCCCATCTCGGGCAAGAAGAGTATGATCCATGACAATATCGTGGTCAATAGATGAGATGCAAAGTTGAAATTTGCTTCGATACATAAATTGCGAAGAAGGCTGTTTGCATTGAGTGATAAGTTTGTCCTCTGGAATATTACGACGCAGGAGTCTTGGCAGCAGACCAACAACAGTAATCTTCGCATCTGGTCGATGGTTTCTAATATAAGCAGTAATTTTTTCGATATGGGAGACGATATGGTTTGGTGGATCATATGTGATGTTATTTGAGCCCACGCAAACGACAAAGTCTGCTTCTTCCTTAGTTGTTGCCAATATACCAGCCATTTTAGAGTAGACATCCTGTGCCTTGGCCCCAGGCCAGGACCAGGTCACTGAATCCGGGTGAAATCCACAGTGGAGAGAACGAGTGTGAGAATCGCCAAGAATAATTATTGGCTTCAGAAGGTTAATGGGTGACTGGGTAGTATATCGCACTGGTGTATTTAGCTGCTCTTTCTCCAAAAGCTTTTTCCTGCCATCCCTCTCTAAATTTTTTCTAAAGCATAAGCTGGCCGTCTGCTGAAGATACGCAGTGTCACCGATCACGTTTACATTACAAGAAGTACTGTCGTGTACTGTGTGTTGGAGCTGATGATCTGTAGAATTTCCCATACTAACCTTTGGTTACGAACCATCGAGACCACAATTTTTGTTATGATGTTTAATTTTTGACCTTTTTTGCCGGGTAGTAACATGTGGAGGAGTAGATGAATCATTTTCGGCCAAAAGGTTTGGTGGGTACAAGTTTGATTCAGAGTTTCCCGCTGTTAGGGGCATTAACAGTTTATTCTGTACAGATCCATCCAAATGTGAGCAACCAATACATAATTCCCCATCTTTGGAAAGTAACAGGTTTGTTGTAAGAGCCATGGTACCTGTTTTCCCTTCTTCAATTGTTACGACATCATGGTGTGGTTTTTTGTTCGAAATTGTAGTCAGTAAAAATGCCTGCAGATCCAATTGCATCAGGTTCAAACGTTCTTCTAGAGCTGCCCACAAAGTAGCACGCTGCTCACTAAAGAGTGACATGAGTTCAAGACGAAGGGCCCGTATCCAGGTTGGTGATTTTTCGTGGTCAGTAACAAAACTGGTACGATTTGAATTTGCATCGATTTTTTGCAATATGTGTGTTAACTTCTGGTCAATGTCACGTAAGTCAAAATCTTTTTCAAGAGCAGCATGTTCAAGCTTATTTAATACACGTGCAGCCTGGGATACCATCAACTCTTCGTCATTGTCTGCCTTGGATTTAATGGCACTAGACGGAGTACCATGTTCGGAGCCCGGTGAACTGGTCGGCAACGGTGTTTGACGACTATCAAAAAAAATAGTGTCTCTTGTAGGGCGATCTCTTCTATGTGTAGATGATGGTGTAAAAGTAAAATCTTCAATTGTTTTCATTTTTGGGCAAATGATTGCAAATTTATAGTAATTTAAATTGAAAATGATGCACGAAACACCAAAAAAAAAAAAAAAACAACTCACAATCCTCCAAGGTCAATTAAAAGTAGGCTTCATCAAAATATATATATATATATAATAACGTGTATACATGAACGCATAACGAATTTTATGGGTCCCAAAGACTTTCAGATTGACGAACATCCTTTACATGACGTCATATACGGTCGCCTCCCAATCATAAGCTACGTCAGATGTTAATATTGTATGGCACTTCAAACGCCAGAGAACTCAAGTTTAAAAAGGGTCAATCCTCCCAAAATAATCCACCGATTTTCATGTGGATTGCTTTAAAACACTCACCACGATGTAAGCTTTCACCCTGTCCTGTCAACAAATTGCATAACAAAGCCAGTGTGTATCATAAACAGCGAAGCACAACGGACTCGAATCCACGCTCGACCGGGCGAGTTCACCTGTCCAATTGTTACTTCATTGTCCAATGGTGCGCCTTTAAAAAGTAAAGGCTCGTCTTTAAAATCTAAAGGCTCGCCTTTTAAAAGTAAAGTTAGTAAAGGCGTGCCAATAAAAAAAAGCCTTAACGTTTTAAAGGAAAGTCTTTACATTTTAAAGGCGTGCCTTTAAAATCTAAAGGCTCGCCCTTAAAATCTAAAGGCTCGCCTTAAAAAGTAAAGGCTCGCCTTTAAAAAGTAAAGGTTTGCCTTTAAAATCTAAAGGCTCACCTTTACTTTTTAAAGGCGAGCCTTTAGATTTTAAAGGCGAGCCTTTAAAATGTAAAGGCTTGCCTTTAAAAAGTAAAGGCTGGCCTTTGAAATCTAAAGGCTCGCCTTTAAAAAGTAAAGGCTTGCCCTTAAAACGTAAAGGCGCGCCTTTACTTAAAGGTGCACCTCTACATTTTAAAGGCGAGCATTTAGATTTCAAAGGTGATCCTTTACTTTTAAAGGCCCGTCTCTACTTTTTAAAAGCGAGCCTTTAGATTTTAAAGGCGAGCCTTTACTTTTTAAACGCAAGCCTATACTTTTTATAGGCGAGCCTTTACATTTTAAAGACGAGCCTTTAGATTTTTGAGGCGAGCCTTTACTTTTTAAAGGCAAGCCTATACTTTTTATAGGCGAGCCTTTACATTTTAAAGGCACGCCTTTACTTTTTGAAGGCGCGCCTTTACTTTTTAAAGGCGAGCCTTTAGATTTTTGAGGCGAGCCTTTACTTTTTAAAGGCGAGCCTTTACTTTTCAAAGGTGAGCCTTTAGATTTTAAAGGCGAGCTTTTACATATTAAAGGCGCATCTTTAAAATGTAAAGGCTTGCTTTTAAAAAGTAATGGCGCACCTTTAAAAAGTAAAGGTGCACCTTTAAAAAGTAAAGGCTCGCCTTTAAAATCTAAAGGCGAGCCTTTAAAAAGTAAAGGCACGCCTTTACATGCGGCGAGTCTTTACTTAAAGGCGCACCTTTACATTCTTAAGGCGAGCCTTTAGATTTCAAAAGCGAGCCTTTACTTTTTAAAGGCGCACCTCTACTTTTTAAAGGCTAGCCTTTAGATTTTAAAGGCTAGCCTTTAGATTTTAAAGGCCAGCCTTTACTTTTTAAAGGCGAGCCTTTACTTTTTAAAGGCAAGCCTTTATATTTTAAAGGCGTGCCTTTAGATTTTAAATGCAAGCTTTTACTTTTTAAAGGCGAGCCTTTACTTTTTAAGGGCAAGCCTTTACATTTTAAAAGCGCGCCTTTAAAATCTAAAGGCACGCCTTTAAAAAGTAAAGGCGCGCCTTTAAAATCTAAAGGCGCGCCTTTAAAAAGTAAAGGCGCACCTTTAAAATCTAAAGGCTCGCACCTTTAAAAAGTAAAGGCACGCCTTTAAAATGTGAAGGCGAGCCTTCACTTAAAGGCGCGCCTTCACTTAAAGGCGCACCTTTACATTTATAAGACAAGCCTTTAGATTTTAAAGGCGAGCCTACTTAATTTTCCATGAGGTTGAGCGAAATAGGACAAATAAGTGAGAGTGCAATTTTTGTATGCCCATATTAATGGTGTTAGCTAAGGTCGTTTCGCTACATATAGTAGCGAAAAAAAAAAAAAGGTCCTTGTTTTCCATGGTCAATATATTTTGGCAGAACATACATGTAGGTGTTTATCAAATGTTACACTGTATGTATTAAGTATAACACGAGTTAGAGTGCTAACACATGTCAGCCCACACATACGTAGTGCTACAAATGATTCAGTTTGGTTTCTGGTGTGTGCAAATATACGCAAACACAATTACAGTGCATAAGTGCAAAACAGTGATTACACAAGTGAATAGCCTATACACAAGTGCTTACAATTATGCGCAAGTGTCGTAGAAGTTTTCATAGTGGAATTTACAGGGAAATATTCCCTTGAAAGTGAAAGTGGTTTTCAGTGCTTCAAGGTGTGCTTTGTGTGGCGTCTAAGCCATGAGTTCAATGATGGATTCGCCTTCAGCTGATACGACGATGCGGTTCGAAAAACTTCATGATCTGAACTACCGTCAGTGGAAATTTGACATACGTATGGCCCTAATGGAAAGGGGGCTAGCTGGTTTCCTGGATGATTCAGAAGTAACGCCTTCAGCAGCTGTAGAAGAACGTACTCCGAGTGCTATTGCTCTATTTAATCAGAGGAAGTCAAGAGCCCTTGCGATGTTAACCCTAGACCTGTCTAATGACGTCAAACCTCTAATTCACACCGCAGATAGTGCTAAAGAAGCGTGGGATATTTTACCAGGTGTCTATGAACTCAAGTCATGTGCCCGTATTGGATGTCTAAGGAAGGCATTTGTTCTGCTGACAATTGATCCACATGAAACTATGGCTAAGTACATTTCTCGAGTGCGTTACGCAGCAAATGAATTAAAAGAGGCCGGAAAAGACACTGAAGATGACGAATTGGCCTACCAACTTTTATGTGGACTTTCCAGTGAATGGGACAATGTAGTAGAACGCCTTTACGCCCTGGATGATGGCGAATTTTCTTCAAAGACTGTTTCAGAGAAATTGCTATCTGAATACGATCGCAGAAGCCTTGGCAGTGGTTCACATAGCACATCAAATTCTCAAGCCCTTTCGACTACGTCTAACCGTACAAGAAGGTGGAATAGACGACGAAGTACGTCTCGACAAGGACGACCTCGTGATTTGTCTCAAGTAACGTGCTTCAAATGCCAGAAAAAGGGACATATGGCACGTTCGTGCAATCAGCGTTCTAATACTACCCCAGTGGAAAATAATGACACTCGTGGCCGATCAAACAGACGTTCCGACGCATTTCTCGTTGAAGCCAACTCAGCAACAATTGCGGTTAGTGAATGGATATTTGATACTGCTGCCACAAACCATTTCTGTCCACATAAACAGTTCTTCAGTAATTTTCAAGAATTACACTTACCTCCTGCGGACTTAGCGGAAGGATCATCCTGTGTTAAAGGAATGGGTGATATCCATATGGTAGTGAATTCCACGGGTGATGGATTCACGTTGAAAAAAGTACTTTATGCTCCTGGAATGAGTCGTAATCTAGTCTCTGGCTTTAAGTGTCATGAAGCTGGCTATAGACTATATTCAAGTGATGAAGGACTACACGTTATACGACCAAATGGTGGTGTTCTATTTGATGCTCCTACCAGGCAGAAATTCTTTGTAGTGGACGCTACTATGTGTTTGGACTCAAAATCACATTGTGTGACTGCATCAGTCAAAACTGCAGTCAAGAAAGAGTCAACAGTCAAGACGGTGAAAGAGAAAGTCCCCATGTCTTCAACCAGCAACAAGCAACGATCGAGGTCTCGTTCTTCGGTGAGTGCATCACAATTACAACAGCTCACTGGTATGTCAGCCTCTACATTGTGGCATGAAAGGACAGGACATTGTGCTACTGCAACTCTTAAAGAAGCCATTAAAAAGGGATATCTTGAGGGTATCGAACTGTTTCAAGACGATCCCATTTGCGATCACTGTCGAGTAGCGAAATCCACGCACGTCAAGCATGTCAGGTTTGCGGACATTACTACAAAATAGCAGTTGGAACTGATACATTCCGACGTGTGGGGATCAGCCCCTACACCTTCTCATGGAGGGAAGATGTACTTTATCAGTTTTCTTGATGATTTCACCAGAAAAGGATTCATATACCTGATGAAGTCTAAAGACCAAGCATTTTCTATGTTCGAAGAGTTCCGTGCGCGTGTGGAACGTGAAACTAAAACAGGACTAAAAATCAAAAGACTACGTATTGACAATGGCCTTGAATATTGCCATCATCAATTCCAGCAAAAGCTTCGGGACCTGGGAATAAAAGCCGAACGCACAAACGTGTACTCGCCACAGATGAATGGAGTTTCTGAACGGCTAAATCGATCTCTCTTGGACTTTGTTAGAGCCTTATTAAGTTCTTCTGGACTATCAAAAACATGGTGGGCAGAACTGCTGTTGACTGCCATATACCTTAAGAACCGAAGTCCTCACCGTTCCTTAGACGGAAAGATTCCAGACAGCGTGTGGTATTCAAAGCCGATTTCCATGAAACATCTCCGAAAAATTGGATGTTTGTGCTTCGTCCACAAAGAGAAGCGCTATCGCACGAAACTTGATCAAAGAGCTGAACTTGGAGCGCTTGTTGGATATGCCCGAAATACACGCGGATATAGAGTATGGTTGCCAGACCATGGACTGGAAGTGTGCGAAACTGGTAGTGTGACATTCGATGAGAAGCGTCTTGGCACTAAGATCTTGAGAAACGCTCAACAAGAAGGGGAAAATGAACCTTCCTTCTGTGATATTGGTTCAGAAGAGGAAGCACCATCCTATGTGAAAAATGTACCAGTACCAATCCCCATGCCACGTTCTACTAAGCCTAAAGCCACAACAGTTACAAACATCAAGACTGCACCAGTACCAATGCCTCAACCAAGAACTAGTGGTACACTGGTATCTCCAGCAGAACCCCTCCCTGGGTGGGAGAGACTGGTAGTACTTCGTAAATCTGGTGTAACCATCGGTACTAATGACATTTACTATAGGTACATGGGTAACAGAAGACTACGTTCACACAAGGAAGTGAGAGAATTCTGTAACAAAGAAGGTCTAGACTATGACATCAAGAGGTTTGATTTTAGTAAACTGAACAAGACGCCTGCCGTAGGGAAGGCACCAGCAAAGGTTCACTTTACGTCTTCATCAGTAGATGATTCTTTGTTCTTTGAGCCCGAGGCATCAGGTGAAGAAAATGCAGAAGCCCATTTAGTGGAAATTAGATTGCCACGCAATTATGCGGAAGCTATTCAGTCCCCGCAATCCAAGGAAAGAAAAGTGGCTATGGACGAGGAGATGGAAACATTGAAGCAAAGAAACGTATACACGCCTTCACGACCTCCCAACAACGACAAGACAGTTATAGGATCCCGTTGGGTCTACGTAATTAAGAAGAATGACCAAGGCAAGGTGGCAAGATACCGTGCACGCCTAGTAGCACAAGGTTATGCGCAACAAGACGGAGTCGACTACACCGATACATTCTCGCCAGTCATAGCCTTTGCATTAGTGAGATTCTTTTTTGTTCTTCTGGTTGTACTTTTTGGCTGGGTTAATGCACATGTCGACGTGAAATGTGCATACCTGTATGGTGTGTTGAAAGAACTTGGGTATCTATGGCCTGCACCTGGTTATGGTGGTAAGGGTGGCTTTGTATGGAAATTGAACAGAGGACTATATGGGCTTCACCAGTCAGGCCGGATGTGGTTTAAGGAGTTAGATTCTGCATTTCAATCACTAGGATTCAAGAAACTGTTCGCCACCAACTGTGTTTACCACATGGACTGTTCAATAGTAGTACTTGTATATGTGGATGATATAGCTATATTTGTGTCATCTGAGAAAGCATTATGAAAGGCCATAGCTTTGATATCTGGTCGATACGAAGTTGTCGAATTGGGTTCTATAAAAACTTTCTTAGGCGTATGCTTTGCTAAGAACAACTCAGGTGATCATTACATTCATCAACGTCCTTGTATAAGAATCTCTTGTTGAGAAATTCAAGTGTACTGACAATAGGCAAGTGTTGATCCCACTGGACGTAGGAACATGTCTTTCACGTGACGGATGTCCTGCGGTGCCTGATCAATCTCTTTCTACAAGATATCGTTCTCTGATAGGGGCCCAAATGTTCGTCGCCTTTCGCACGCGACCAGACATTTCATTTGCAGTCACAGTGCTGTCGCAATTTAACTCAAACCTGTCTGAAATCCATTGGTCTCAAGCTCTCAAAGTTCTACAGTATTTGAATACTACGAAAGACTACGTTCTGCAATGGTGCAGCAACACATCCAAGTTAGCCAAATTTGATGTGTACACTGATAGTTCATGGGCATCTTCAATTGATGATCGTCATAGCTGGTACAGAAACAAAAGTCGGTCTCCCTGTCCACACTGGAGGCCGAATTTGTAGGTCTTTCATTAGCCGTGATTGAAGCAAATGGTTTATTGTAATTTGCAATGAAGTGGCTTTCTTGCGAGTCACAATTCCCCCGGTTATACACTGCGATAACCAGTCGGCCATTGCGTTCTGCCGAGATAACCGTGAAAAGATGTCCACAAAGCGCATCGACATGCGTTATAAGTTTGTGAGGGAAGATCTTCAAGATGGTGTGTTCGAAATCTTTTGTGCCTACACAACGAAATCTGGCTGACATTTTCACGAAAGCTCTCACTCGCATTCCATTCGCCACGGTTAGGGAATATCTCTTGTACAAAGTGTCAGGAAAATAAGAGCAAAGGGGCCGTATTGTGGTTCAAATTCACTAAAAAAATGCTGTTTTAGTTGACCCTTTAATTTGCTCTCATTTTTCTTTTGTATTTGAACCACACTTTTTAAAGGCGAGCCTTTACTTTTTAAAGGCACGCCTTTACTTTTTAAAGGCATGCCTTTAAAATCTAAAGACAAGCCTATAAAATCTAAAGGCTCGCCTTTAAAAAATAAAGGCGCGCCTTTAAAATGTAAATGCTAGCCTTTACTTGAAAGCGCACCTTTACATTTTAAAGGCGAGCCTTTAGATTTTAAAGGCAAGCCTTTACTTTTTAAAAGGAAGGCTTTACTTTTTATAGACGAGCCCTTTACATTTTAAAGGCACGCCTTTACTTTTAAAAGGCGCATCTTTCAAAAGTAAAGGCGTGCCTTTAAAATGTAAAGGCTCGTCTATAAAAAGTAAAGCCTTCCCTTTAAAAAGTAAGGCTCGCTTTAAAATCTAAAGGCTCTCCTGTAAAATCTAAAGACTCGCCTTTAAAAAGTAAAGCCTCGTCTTTAAAAAGTAAAGGCTCGCCTTTAGATTTTAAAAACGAGTCTTTAAATTTTAAAGGCGAGCCTTTACTTTTTAAAGGTGCGCCTTTAAAAAGTAAAGGCTCATCTTTAAAGTAAAGGTAGTAAAGGCATGCCTTTAGATTTTAAAGGCGAGCCTTTAGATTTTAAAGGCGAGCCTATAGATTTTAAAGGCGCGACTTTAAAATGTAAAGACGAGCCTTTGCTTAAAGGTGCACCTCTACATTTTAAAGGCGAGCCTTTAGATTTCAAAGGTGATCCTTTACTTTTTAAAGGCCCGCCTCTACTTTTTAAAAGCGAGCCTTTAGATTTTAAAGGCCAGCCTTTAATTTTTAAAGGCGAGCCTTTACTTTTTAAAGGCAAGCCTATATTTTTTATAGGCCAGCCTTTACATTTTAAAGGCACACCTTAACTTTTTAAAGGCGAGCCTTTAGATTTTTGAGGCGAGCCTTTACTTTTTAAAGGCGAGCCTTTACTTTTCAATGGTGAGCCTTTAGATTTTAAAGGCGAGCTTTTACATATTAAAGGCGCATCTTTAAAATGTAAAGGCTTGCTTTTAAAAAGTACTGGCGCACCTTTAAAAAGTAAAGGTGCACCTTTAAATTCTAAAGGCTCGCCTTTAAAATCAGAAGGCTCGCCTTTAAAAAGTAAAGGTGCGCTTTTAAAAAGTAAAGGTACGCCTTTAAAATGTAAAGGCGAGCCTTCACTTAAAGGCGCACCTTTACATTTATAAGACGAGCCTTTAGATTTTAAAGGCGTGCCTTTAAAATCTATAGGCTCGCCTTTAAAATATAAAGGTTTGCCTTTAAAATCTAAAGGCACGCTTTTAAAATCTAAAGGCTCGCCTTTAAAATCTATAGGCTCACCTTTAAAATCTAAAGGCTCACCTTTAAAATCTAAAGGCACGCCTTTAAAAAGTAAAGGCACGCCTTTAAAAAGTAAAAGCACGCCTTTAAAAAGTAAAGGCGAGCCTTTAAAATCTACAGGCGAGACTTTAAAAAGTAAAGGCACGCCTTTAAAAAGTAAAGGCTTGCCTTTAAAATCTAAAGGCTCGCCTT
>JAHWFP010209407.1:14968-34152 GCA_023313725.1 Lithobius niger | reverse complement strand
TTTTAAAGGTGCGCCTTTAAAATCTAAAGGCTCACCTTTAAAAAGTAAAGGCTCGCCTTTAAAATCTAAAGGCGCGCCTTTCAAAAGTAAAGGCGTGCCTTTAAAATGTAAAGGCTCGCCTATAAAACGTAAAGCCTTCCCTTTAAAAAGTAAAGGCTTGCCTTTAAAATCTAAAGGCTCGCCTTTAAAATCTAAAGGTTCGCCTTTAAAATCTAAAGGCTCGCATTTAAAATGTAAAGGTGCGCTTTTAAGTAACGGCTAGCCTTTACATTTTAAAGGCTCATCTTTACTTTTTAAATGCGAGCCTTTAGATTTTATAGGCTCGCCTTTAGATTTTAAAGGCGTGCCTTTAAAAAGTAAAGGCTCACCTGTAAAAAGTAAAGGCTGGCCTTTAAAATCTAAAGGCGTGCCTTTAAAAAGTAAAGGCTCACCTTTAAAAAGTAAAGTCGCAACACAACATTGTAGATACAATGGACGCGCTACTTATTCTTAATGGTTGAATAGTCGTTGTGGGCCCACAGCATCGGGTGCTTATGCGCTTATTAAATCTGTGAATCTGTGCCATTGTGGGGCAGATAACCCAGTTTGAGTTCCTGCTCCCTAAAACAAACAACAACAAATCAGCAAACGGTTCAATTTGTATGATTGAAATCCTCACTTCAGCAAAACTGTACAAATTAATATATGTTTCGACCATACTTGGCTAGATAGTAGATATAACTGGGTACTGGCAAAATAAGATGCCACCGCCCACGCCCCACCCCCACAAAAAAACAAAAAAACATAAAAGAAGTGATATCTGAAACAAAACCCACAAGCGTTACAAAACCCACCAAATTTCAGTCAATCAAAGTAGTGATATCATTAAAAAATGGCTGTCATCAAGTTGCTACATTAGTTGCCAAGATAATCTCACAGACTATTACTTAAGACGTGAAATGAAAAACATCACCACAGTCAGTTTTTTTTCATTTAAACGTTGATCTAATAGTCAGTGTGTGGGATTAGCTTGGCAACTACTGTAGCAACTTGGTGGCAGCAATGTTTGTTCTTATTTCACTACTTTGATTGGCTGAAACTTGACGGATTCGTTCTCCCTTGTGGGTTTTGTTTCAAATAAACAGAAACACCCGTCGTACCATTTGGAGACTACGTGTAGCCCAGTAAGCCTATGCTATACGACGGGTGTTCCGCGTCGTCTCGCTATGCTCGAATACATTCTGACACTGATTATGTAATCTATCCAATTTTTTACTTTGGTTTATTATACCGATTTCGCATTGGTAAATTCAAGGGGCCAGGCCGGACTGGGGTGGGCCGGCCAGTGCCAATCGGAGCCAGTGTTCGTCCGGCCACCTCGCTTTCACGTTGGTTAATTCCACGGCTCGCTGAGTACGATTTACAGCACCGCAACATGTCGGTTTGTGGTACTTGACACGTTACACTTTACGCCGCTACACTGCAGCACCATTCATAAACCATTCTGATTTAAGCGGTGCTGGCCGGCTCCGTCCAAATTTGATTTCGCGTTGGTTAATAAAGCGGTTTTGGCCGTGCCTGGCCGCGCCAGGCTCACTTCATTGGTGTGAGCCGGGCCAGCTCTCGAAATACCGGCCCGGCCTAGGCCGGCCCGATTTCGCATTGGTTAATAAAACGGTGCCCAGCCCTCCTTGGCATGGCCAGGGCCACTTGAATTTACCAATGCGAAATCGGTATTAGTTACACCGACCCCAACCCAAATGCCAACCGAACCACAACAGCGACCCCGAACTCTATCCACTGGCTATTTGAATATTTCCATGGGAACTAAACAGAAACACCAGTCATAGCATACGGCGACTGTAGTGAAGCATACTGTACCGCAGTATGGACGCGAAAATTTCACATCTCACCCAGCTTTAACGTCTAAGCTACCATGACACTAGCTCTAAGCTGCAGTCCCCGAATGCTATGACGGGTGTTTTAAAATTCAGTTTCACAGGGATTTGCTTTAATTTTTGTTGTTTATTTGCAATTCCACTTGTAATTTTACTTGCAATTGTTTCTGTGGGTAAGTATTTTTTAATTGTGGCGAATGGGATTTTCTTTTCTTTATTTTGTGTGGAGCGGGGGAAGGGGGTCTCTCCTCATTTTAATTCTAGTGCGGGGATATATAAAATTTCCTGGCTACTGGCCTGATTGGGCGATTCGATTTCTACAGGGTATCAGGGATAAGAGACCGCAGAAGCTATGTTGTACTGCCGCCGCACAAGTGGCTTCCCCCCATCATCCAGGGTTGCCACATGCGTTTTTTCCTTTTGCGTTGTTATTTTGGAATCCAAATACTGTAAATTCCTTTATTTTAGCTATTTTGCTTGATGGCCAAATAAGTTTTTATTTCTTTTTACTTAAAATCTAATTATGGGTTTTTATTGTTTGTTTTGTTACCTCCTGCCTCCCCCCACCCCCCAACCAGGGCTGTCAAATGCTTTTGTTACCTTTTGCGTTCTTATTTGAAATACAAATAAAAGCTTTCTTTCCTAAGGTCAGGAATAACTTTCATGATTTCTTTACTAGGGTCAGGGATAGGGTTATAGTGACGGGGAATGGTTGTTGGACTTAGAAAAATTCGACGTGTAGCGTTTTTTTTTAAACATCCTGTACAGGGTGTTTAAAAAAAACGCTACACGTCGATGTCAAATTTTTCTAAGTCCAACAGCCATTCCCCGTCGCGATAACCCTTATCCCTAACCTCAGTAAAGAAATCATTAAATTTATTCCTGACCTCAGGAAAGAAAGATTTTATTTGATTTTCAAATAAGAACGCAAAAGGTAACAAAAGCATGTGACAACCCTGGTTGCTGGGGAGGGGGGGGGGGCGGACCAAAACAAACAATAAAAGCCATTAACTAGATTTTAAGCAAAAAGATAAAAAACCATATCTTGGCCATCAAGCAAAATAGCTAAAATAAAGGCTTTTACAGTATTTGGATTCCAAATAAAAATGCAAAAGGAAAAAATGCATGTGGCAACACTGGTTGGTGGTGGTGGTGAGGTGGGGGGCACAAAAACAATAAAAGCCCTTAATTAGATTTCAAGACAAAAGAAAAAAATCCATTTATTTGGCCATCAAGCAAAATAGCTAAATTAAAGGCTTTTATAGTATTTGGATTCCAAATAAAAATGCAAAAGGAAAAACGCATGTGGCAACCCTGGTTGGTGGTGGTGGTGAGAGGGGGGGGGGACCAAAACAAACAATAAAAGCCCTTAGATTTCAAGTCAAAAGAAAAAAAAACCATATATTTGGCCATCAAGCAAAATAGCTAAAATAAAACCTTTTATAGTATTTAGATTCCAAATAAAAATGCAAAAGGAAAAAACGCATGTAGTAACCCTGGTTGGTGTGTGTGTGTGTGGGGGGGGGGGGAGACCAAAACAAACAATATGTGCGTTAATTTTTTATTTCAAATAGAAAGAAACAAAAAAGCATTTATTTGTCCTTCAAATAAAATAGCTAACATAAAGGCATTTACATTATTCGGATATCAAATAAAAACGCAAAAGGAACGTATCCACATTTTAAACGAAGATGATCCTGATCGATGCATTCAGTTCTGTCAGGAACTCCTAGATTTCAAACCAAATAAAGCAAAAGAAAAAGCGCATGTGCAACCCTGAGGGGGGGGGGAGGACTTTGACATGGTCCCCCGTTCCATTGCCGGGCCACATAGGCTAACCTCTTGAAGGCTGACGTTTGACATTTTGTTCAAACCAGTTATAACGCAAATTAAGTCCATCATTAAGGTTTAGAGACAAAGAAAGATGTTCCAGGTGATTGAATCACTAACGAAGGTGCTCGAACTACTCTCCTCCAGCAACGATACACTCACCACATCTGCTTTCCACTCCTAAGCATATTCTCCTGCATAAGTCAGAGTAAATGTCTCAAGTGCAGCAGTAATGAAGACCTGCAGTGTTGAGATATCCAGGGCTGGTTGAATGTACACCAAATCCCGTACTATTCCCCACACACTAAAGTCCATAGGCATCAGATCGCACGAACGCGCAGGCCATTCCATCGCACCTCTTCTACCAATCCAGCTGTTTGGAAATTGGTCATCAAGAAGGTCTCGCACCTGTGTTGCATAGTGTGGTGATGCACCATCTTGTTGGAAAATAATATCTGCAGGACACTTTTCCCATACAGCTGGCAGAATCCTGTCTTCTAGCAGCTGACGATATACTGCACCGTTGATTGTTCCATCTAGGAAGAATGGTCCAATGACCCCCCCCCAGCCCATATACCTCCCCAAACATTGATGCCAAGTGACGGCGTGAATGCCGCCATAGCGACGTGTGGGTTGTCATCACTGTAAAATATGCAGTTGTGACGATTAACTCTGCCATTCAGATGAAACTTGGCTTCATCGAAGTGTAATATGCGTTCCACGTTCTGTGGATCATCTGCAAGGAAATCTAGGAATTCCTCGCAGAACTGAATGCGTCGATCAGGATCATCTTCGTTTAAGGCGTGTAAACGCCGTGGACGTTATACCTTCAATCCTACGTCCTTAATCAGCCTATTAACTTAAGGCAGTGACACACCCGTTTGCCGCTCCCACTGACGCTGGGACGTCATTGGTTCATTAAGCAATACCTGGTGGATCTCGGCAGCATTTTCAATCGTCCGTGCCATACGTTTACGGCCAGAACGGCCCTTATGTTGATTTTCAACAGTACCTTTGGTTTCAAATTTCTCCACCAAATGTGCCACTGTAGACCGGGATGGAGGTGGCTGAAGATATGTAGCCCGCCACATCACCAAAACGTCTGATATCGTATCGTTTTGATAATACCATTTAATGATATTGATACGTTGGTATAGATTCATGCGTGGCATATCGTTATGAAATACAAAAAGAATGAGTGTTATCGAACGAAGCGAATACAAAAAGAACGAGTGTTATCGAACAAAGCGAATACAAAAAGAACAAGTGTTATCGAACGAAGCGAATACAAAGAGAACAAACTGTATCGAATGATACGTATCAGGTCGTATGCACCTAACTACTGTCACGTCCAAGTGTACGGACCAACGAGTACTACAGTACACTACACATTACACAATACTGCATGCCCTGGGGACATCAGGTCACATGACTCACAACTTTGCATGCTACGACAGTACTGTAGCTAAAGCACAACATGCAAAATTAACCAAGGTTACTAAATCGGTAATTAAAAGCAGCCAATTACAGAGGTATAGTACTGTAAAATAAAAACTCCTGTCGGATAACATTACTAGGGTATCGGGGATAAGAGGCCGCAGAAGCTGCGTTGTACTGCCGCCATACAAGTGGCTTCCCCTCCATCAACCAGGGTTGCCACATGCATTTTTTTCTTCTGCGCTTGTATTTGGAATCCAAATACTGTAAAAGCCGTTATTTAGCTATTTTGCTTGATGGCCAAATAAATGTTTTTTTTTTCTTTTTACTTGAAATCTAATTATAGGCTTTTCTTGTTTGTTTTGCATCCTCCCCCCCCCCCCACCAACCAACCAGGGTTACCTTTGCTAGGGTATGCTTTTGTTACTTTTTGCGTTCTTATTTGAAAAGCAAATAAAAGCTTTCTTTCCTGACGTCAGGAAAGAACTTTCATGGTTCTTTACTGAGGTCAGGGATAAGGGTTATAGCGACGGGGAATGGTTGTTGGACTTAAAAAAATTCGACGTGTAGCGTTTTTTTTTAAACACCCTGTATAGTGCCTAAGGTAGTAAGATTATGAGCAAAGTCAAGATACGTTTGCTTATCAGACTTCTGAGCAGTCCTGAATTGCTGATGCAAACACTGTTCAGTGACATTAAATCTAATCTTAAGGGCTTTAACACAAACGTCATACTGTGCAAAGTCGCTATCTGATAGTCTCATAAGACATTCCCTCGCCTTTCCCGTTAACAATGATAACAATCTAAATGGCCATTCCTCCCTTTTAAAACCCATTCTTTCACAAATTCACTTAAAACTAGACAAGAATGTTAAAATACTGTCTTCTTTCTCCTTAAAAGGTTGGCACAACTTACACATGTCATACTTCTTTCAATTTGAACAGACTCAGCCTTAACACTTAATTGTTTTTTTTTTTAATTCTAAGTCCCTCTGTTGAATTTCATCATTGTGACATCTAGCATTTTCACCAATTCTTTGCTCATGCTCAAATTGTTCCCTCTGTAACTCTCGTTCCCGCTCCCATTTTTATCTCTCTAAGTCACTCTGTCTAGCTAGCCGTTCCCTTTCTAAATCAGCTTCTCTAGCAAATTTCTCTCTCTCTATTTCAACCTGTTTAGCTAATCTTTTTCTTCCATTTCAGCCTGCCTATCAAATTTTTCCCTATCAAAAGCTACATTTTGTTCCCTTAATTCATTTTCCCTCTTTAGTTCTTCTTCTCTAATCTGCAATTTCCTGCTTTCTAACTCCCTTTCTTCCCTTCTTTTCCTCTCTCTTTCTTTTTGTTCCTCTTTTTCTTTCCCTCTCTTTTTTTTCTTCTTTTTCCTTCAACTCCCTCTTTTTTTTCTTCTTTTCCCTTAACTTCCTCTCTTTTTGTTCCTCTATAACCCTTTTTTTCTTCAGCCACCGTCTCAATTGCTGCCGCAAGATCCATCCGCAAAAGTTTACCTCTCTCCAACCCATCTTTCAACAACCCCAGAATATCAGAATTGGGGATTTCTTGTTAGAGATGTTGGCGATCCTTTCAGTGTCATAGAACACGACTAGACTCTCTTCTCTTCACAACTCATGGCGCCCGGTCGTCACTCAGGCCTTCAACTACGACCCTACCTGGACATGACTTCATCCCAACTAGCCTCCAACACGCCTCGACAGTCTGCACCTGCGGTTTGGCATTGGGCTTGGTAGATCGCCTAGGATTCTGCTCCTTTCCACCGCTCGATGGTCTCCCCTCCATGCCTACCGCCTTGCTAATTTTCATCCTGGTTGGCCAACCGTCTACAGTTTTAAGTTCCTAGCCTACCTTCCTTGAAATCTCCCTGGCAGTGACCATTGTCATAGGCTGCTCGGTCGTCTACACACCTACCAACATCTTCTCGCTCCTACACGACTGCTTCGTCGCTTCTTAACAACCATTACTCATCTACAATGGTATGCAATTCATTTCCTCCATCAACTCTTTATAGTCGTCACATTCATCGTTCCTCTCGTCGAAGGACAGGCAGGAAGAAAGAGAAGGGGGGGGGGAGCAGTCTTGGCTTCCATAAACCCCTCTTTGTCACCCAGGGTCTCCAGGTCATCCTCTGACCGGCATCCGAAAACGAACTTTGCACAATAACTACAGTATCATCGTTACCAGCTCCATCTGATCTAAGACCCTCGTGGGAATACTGTCATCACAGTTTTACTTACGGGTCGTTCATTTTTCAGATTATTTGCTTCTGAGCCGCCCATTCTGGCGGTCGTCTTTCCCCTGTTTTCACTTTCAGGACAGCGTTTCGACAACAGCGTGTATATTTCCCCGGGTTCTTCACAACTGCCACGCCCCGAGCAGTGCAAATGTCCAGGCTTCAGTTCTGGGCGGTCCAGCCTCGACCCTCACTTGGTTTGTCAAATGCACAGATACTGCGATTACTACACACATCCGTGTGCCATTTGCACAACCATGACATAGGACATGACCTTGATTGAAGTCTATCAAGAACGATCCATAATCCACTCGGCTCAGAGGGCCCACAAACGAGTCAGGGATTGCCTCACTTCTACCATGCACACAAATGCTGAGTTAACCACCTCGACGGCTTCCTTGGCTCAGCCGTCTCTTCGACTGAAGGGGATCTCGTCATAAGCAGGTTCATCATTCCGGCAGTTGCTGCCTCTCAATACGGTCACACCATTGCACCAGCAAACGCTTCCACGAAAACAAATCATTGATTCCATGACCCAACGTGTGGGTGGTTCTTTGCTTTTAACCAGACTGCCTCCGCTTTCATCACCTTTGCTTTCCAGCCACAGACTGAAACGCACCGCAAGGATCTCTACTAAGCCTCACCTCCAATCGCTATCCACTTCACACATGTCTCTTTCTGTTCCCCCTTCGACATCTGGTCTTGTTCAGCCATCTTCATCGTACGATGGATCGTCATCCATCTCCTTCACTGGTCCCCCACCGTGAGGTCGCTGTGGTCTTGGCCTCACCTACCTCTGTTTCTGAGTGCTGTGCTCCTTCTTTGTGGTTTGCGGTTGTCTTCTGATGGTCTGGCTAACTTGGACCTAAACATTGCGACTATTTGGACCGTCGCCCACTTTTTCTCAGCGGAATCTGACAGTCTCCACGTGGCAAACATCAATCATGTTGTAAGTTACTCTCCTTCACACGACGAACGCCAGTTTATCATTAAAAGCGTCTTGCTTACACCAACGAATCATCAAGCAGATAGCTAAACTGATCTCGATTGCTTCTGAGATTCTCCTTCTTCCACTGCTACCAGCAAGTCTGCCTTGGCATTTCCAAAAACCACGACCTTATCCGGGTCGTGCACAAACCAGGGAATGTTACTCTTGGCTCGTTTCACCATGCCAGCTCCTCGGTTCAAGTACTATGACGCTGAACCAACGTTGGCATCGACGTTCCTTCCGGAGTGACAGCAACTGCCTTGTGTAGTTCTTCACAACATTACATCGGACCACTCTCCTTAGTTGGGTAACCTCGGCGAACATTCTCCCCTGCGGTCCTTTGCTGTTCGACACGATTACGATCTAACGCTGCTCGATTATTTCGCTTCTAATGCAGACTCTACTCAGCTGCCCGCAACCTTGGACTAGGCTACCCTTCCCTAATTCACAGCCATGCTGCTTGTTTCCAGACCACTATAACCTTCGCCATCTTCCAGGCATTTTCACGCTAACCACTTCCTCCTCAGTGCGCTCGGTCGTTGGACACCTACTAAGCTTCGGTTTTTGGCCTCGGCCTCACCACCGTTCCACACTTTCTCCTTCACGAGCCTGCCATTGTCAGCATGTTCCACGATGCGGTTTTCTCCAATATGCGCTTCGTACAATGGGCACTCTCCATTTTTGCCTGGCATGATCAGAAGACGCTTGCCGGGACCATTTGTCGTCCTCCATCCTTCGCTTTCAAACTTGCAAAGTTAACCTTCACATGCATTCATCTACTCACTGGGTCATATTGAGGTTCCTATCTCAAAAAAAGACAAAAAAAAAAGGGTCAATATAAGCTAAGAAAGTGGTGCAAAGAGGGGCGTAAAAGATTAAAATTCCAAAAAGGGGGGCAATGAGGGGTAACCAGAGGTGAAACACCACCAAAAAAAGGGACCCAAGAAAAAGTAAAGTTGCCTCTACCCTCTCGGGGAAGAATCCCAATGTTCGTAAATAGCCTACGAAGGACTCGTTCCCCCCTTCCGCCGTGCAGGCCGTAGCTGCATGACACGAGAAAACATCATTGGATAAGAAAAGACTGGAACCAACGGTAGGCAAGGGGGGTGGGGGAAGGGGAGGTCGGGAATGAGCCCGACAACCTGATGTAGCATTGGTACGATGGACCTGGGGGTTTCGGCACGAGCTGAAGCGCCCGATGAATGATCCTTAGTATTCAAGTCGAAGAACGGCAGATGGAGATGCCCTTGCGAACGGTAAATGGCCGGAGACAAGAAGATAAGCGGCCAGAGACAGGCCGGTGAAAACAACAGTTGGCTATTCTATTATAGAGTTTATTCAAAAAGAGGGTCGTGCAGCCCTGTAGCAAACTGTTCGTCGCTGTATGCTTCCTTTGTTGTTGTGTTGGGGTATCGTTTTTCTTTTAATTTTTTTTTTGGTTTAATTCCTTGCCATAGAAATAAAGAAAAAAAGTAATACAGGGAGCAAAAATCGTTCGAGGAACTGTAACAACAAAAGAGAGAAGGGGACCAGGAGTGGGCTGCAGTGGCCAAGTCCTAAGACGGCCCATAGACCGGAGGAGGGATCAAGACCGAGGTGCAGGAGGCGATCGGACACCTTGTTGGAGAAGGAGTTCGTGAAGACAGCGACGGTCTGTCGGAGGATCTTGAGGCTTTGGTTGATGACACTGAGGACGGAAGGAGCCAAGGTATTCCTGGAATAGAGATCAATGCTTGGGAGACCACAACTGGAGAACGTGGCTGAAGTGTTAGATAGTCCGGTAGCCCATAGGCAAGCACGGGGAAGCAGACACTGCCCCGGGCGGGTTGGGCCAAGGTAGAACAGAAGGATCTAGTCCGAGGTCCTGACAAAGAAAACAAGGTGAAAGCGGTACCAGAGAACATGGACGGTCACTGCGAGTTGGAGATCCATCTGTCTTCGAAGAGAAGGGTGAAAGGTCAGGAAAACAGCAGCCAATGGCTGCAGAATGCGGGTCGCATGTTACAGGATTTGAGCCAGGCTTGTCGATGACCAGGTCCCGAAGTCTTGGAAATGGAACTGGTAGAGTGGACACAGCTGGATCAGGCAACAGGAAGGTGGCCCGGCCAAAAGTAACTGAACCTGTCGAAGAAGGCCCCAACGAAAGACTGGCATGGTCCACTGCCAGAGAATGAAAAGGTGGCCCATGACGGTCCTGCGGAGATAGTGGGTGTGCAGGTCGCAGATAAACAGGTGCCCCAAGGAGGTGGTGAAAAAGACACTGGAAAAAGCTTTGTAAGAGTCGACGGGATTGCGACAGAACGAATCGAAGCTAAGGGGCTTAAAGTAAGACCCATGCATGGCCAGTGCGCCTGGGAAGAGCCGCTTGAGAAATTCTCTGTGTTCGAGGAGCCCGCGTCATAGTTGAAGAGGCGCCAGCAACGGCGGTGTTGAGCGCCCGCCCATGAGGTGGCCAGGACGAGAGGAAGCGAAAGAAGACAAGGCGATCGAGCCAATGGACAGCAGGTGCCCGGGCGTTGAGTAAGGTGCAGGCCAAAGGCTCAAGTCAGAAGACATGACCGTTACAGCAATCATCACCGGAGAGTACATACTAGAAAAGTAGCCTGAAGTGTTAGTGGTTTATGGACCCAGGCGTTCGAATCGGCACACAGGCGCCAAATGTACTCAAGAACAAAGAAAAAATCCAAAGCAGGGCGAGCCATCTCCGTGAACAACCATCTTCCGTGAAGTCCCTAGGAAGAATGACGAGGCCTGGTTCGACTTTTATAGAAGGACTGCACCGCGCATGCACATAAGGTAGAGCTACAAGCCCGGCAGGGAAGCCAACAAGTTTCATTAGGGATTTGAGCCTCATAAGGGAGGATATGCTAAAAGACGGGTAATGGAAATTTTCGTCGGCAATAAAAAATGTGCGATACTCTGAATTGACAATTAAAATAAGTTTCAACCGATGTTCCCTGGTGATACATGTGCAGTTAAAAAACCTTAGAAGCGTCAACATCAACAATGCCATTGACGATGTTATACGTCAATGTTAAGTCTGTCTTAAGAAGTCTTGATTTGAGTGCTTCCAGCCCCAAGATTTCCAAACGTTCTAAGAGTGAGGTGTGTGGAGGCTACCAGTTATTTTGTTTTTTTTTTCCTAATTTTTTTTTTAGTCTTGATTCAGCCGTGTGGCTTAACCAGCCCAATAAATTTTGCGAAGCAAAACATGGGATTTCTTGATTTCTTCAATATTCGGTCTTGGATTGAAGGAGCCATCTTCTTCCTTGATTCAAGATCGTTCAACGCTGTTCCATGCGGAGTTGCTATATGCCAGGACTAATCATTACCCAAGTGGTAGTTTTTCGCACATCTTTCGAGTGAAGACCTGTACAGCATATTTTAAACGTCTGTTATCCGAGAAAGTAGTCACGAACATTTCTTTCAACATTTGGCCACATGGGATCGCGACCAAGAACAGGAGATGGAACATGCGGTAATAATATCATGGGCACTCCGCTTAGCGCTATGGAATCTCCTTTATACCTCTCCTGACAGTTTGTATTTGAGTAGAAAACTTTTGTAAGAATCATTTGTAAGACATACATCCAAGTTTTTAAGTTGAGATTTTGCTTCAGTATTGGAGTCCAATAACCAGTAAGGAAAAAATAATGATTTCTTCTCTCTCTATAAGAAGATCATGACACTTTCGTCCAACAACTGGTAGTTGCCATGCTAACAAGCACCTGCCAATATTATCAGTTTCTTTAATTAAAGTTTTATGTTTACGTGCAGCGTTAGCTTTACAATAAGTTTCCACACCATCAACATACTAAGCAAGGAACTGGAAGATGTGCTGGAAAGATCGTTAAAGTACCTAGACACACGCTAGTGTGTTGCGCCAAGTTAGGCAACAACCATCACAACAAACATCACATCAATTCAATTATCGAGGTTGTAAACCATTGTAGCGCGACGCCATAGCGTCAGTGTCTTATATCTTGAAGCATAGTTGGGCACAATCCAGGTACTTGGGAAAAAATAATAATGCGGTACAAAAGCTTAAATTGTTTTGAAATCGAGAGCAATGACCCACGTAACAAAATTAACTCGCGTAAGAATGCCAGCTAAGCTGCTTTCAATGCAAAATTTGACCCTCCATAACGTTGAAAATGTGTTATTACTAGCTAGCTCTAGCTAGTCCGCTCATCCCCGTGTTAAATGCCATAGGGTGATTATTCATCGATACCGAGATAATGGGAAGGCTTCCAGCTATGAAATTGGACGAATGGGTGCAGTACAATACGAACTGAGTACCTTTTATGGTTTGGTGCCTGGGGGCGTAACGGAGATGGTGTGGGAGGGCGCGTAAGTACGAAAATATTGTTGTAACCATTGTTAGTATTGTTGGCATCGTCTCTCATTGGATGGCCAAAGTTCAGACAATGAGAACGTGTATTATGACGTGCGTGCCTAGACACACACTAGTGTATCACGATAAATCTAAACAACGTTGCAAAGAAATTGTTATCACGTTCAATTCACGAAAAATAAACCAACTGTAAAAACAAACCAAAATTAAAGCCAAAATCTGGTAAAAAGGCAACCAAGTTGAGAGTGGTTCGACGCTTCAAAGGAGTGATATCAACACACCAAATATAACTAAATAAAACAAATTACAACAAAATTAAAACCAAACCAAAAACTTATGAAGAGGTGGCCAAGTTGAGAATGGTTCGGCCTATAGGGAAAAGGTAGTAGCAAATTGTTGAAAACCAATTTCTTGTTGACGTGATACTTTATTATACATCTGCACGGTAGTGGAGTTGAGTCAATACACAATTAAAAACAAAAGGAGTGATATCATATAAAAAACCAAAACTGGTAAAAGGGGCCGCCTAGTTTCGAAAGGTTCGGCCCTTCAAAGGAGTGATATCAACACACCAAAACATTTGCCAACTTAATCGCACAGAATAATACTTTGGACGTTAAATGTTCTAGTTTTCATTTAACCTTGAACTATTAGTCGGTGCGATTAACTTGGCGAATGTTTTGGTGTGTTGATATCACTCCTTTGTAGGGCCGAACCATTCGGAACTTGGCGGCCCCTTTTACCAGTTTTGGTTTTTTATATGGTACATATAACACACAGGGTTGGTCCTAAGACTGGCCCTTGTGGTACACCACTCCCAATCATCTTAGAAAAGATGCTGATTGAGCAACAACACTTTGTGTGAACAATTATGAAGAGAACCTGCAGTCCAAGTAATAAGTGTGCTTGGAAAAAAACAATACATTTAAAGTTTTGCTGTTACTTTTGAATGAACAACTGAATTGAAAGCTTTAGCAGAATCAATGAACACAACATCCATAGGAAATGGATTTCTCTATCAGAATTAGACGTCCAATCGTCCAATGTAGAGTTTAATTGCAGGAATGTTGATCGTCTTAGGATGAAACCAAATTGGTCGTTGAGTATACTGGGATCATGTTTTATAAATTTCACCATGTTGTTTCTAATAACACACTCCATTATTCTACACGATATACTTGTCAGCGATAGAGACATATAATTTGAAAGATCAGTAACACTACCATTCTTTGCATTGGCACCACCCGTGCAGTCTCAGGCAAAGTACCAGTTGTGTATGATAGATTAAAAACGATGGATAAACCCACTGAAATTTCCCGTACCAACTCTTTATAAAATAATGCCGAGAAACCACCAGTTCGTGTCAATTTGCTGGATTTGAGGCTTTTAAGAATTTCCAACACGTCACATGATGCAAACACGATATCCAAGTATTGATCTTTCCTACAAGACGTGCCGGATAGTGGTGACACCACATTATTGCCAGTTGTATGGTAAGACGAAAATGTACCCACCTAAGCCTTGTCTAACTCATCTGTTTGGATCGCACCAGTAACCTTTAAATGATGGGACGATCATTGATAGTTTTACGTTTTACAAACGCAAACAGCGCTGCTAGATTCCCATGCCCCAAAGCTTTACACTCCTCAGTATGCACAATTTCATCAAATTTAGCGGTATAGGCTTGCCTGAAATAGCCCAAAAAGTCCAGTAAGATCACGGATGTTTATCACAATACGACATGTCATGTATGAACCTGAAATAGCGCATTAATATTTTTAAATGGCACTAACAAAATTATTCTATTTCTGACGTTTTGGCAACGAGGTAAACCATATACCCATTACCACCTCCGTCACGGGATTCGGCATTGGTGGATTTGAAATAGAAGTTCGAAACTACTGGAACTGTTGAAGACAGAATGAAAAGTCATGCTGGGTACAAGCGATTGGCAGGAACACTGGAAAATGCTGCTGAAGCCTACGTCATTTTCAGTGGCATAACTACAATGAGGCAGGGGAGGCAGCCGCCTCCGGGCCCACCGACTTTAGGGGCCCCCTCACTGGCCCTAATTTAAAATGTGTGTGGAACCACAAAATAACAGCAAGTAAGTTACTGCTATGCTGTAGTTTCGTGAAAAAGGTTGTGCCTTTTTCTGGTGCAAAAACTTATTGGCTTTCGATCGCGCGGGGGGGGGGGGGCTCCACTGGGCTTTTCACTTACGTAGGAAAAACCACTTTTTTTTATGAAAGGCCTCCACTGGGCTTTTCCCTGTGGGACAAAATCGGCATTTTTTATGAAGGGGGAGGGGTGGGCCCTCTACTGCGCGGTAAAAACAACATTTTTGTGTGAAGGGGGGGGGGGAGGGACTTCTACTGGACTCATGCCTTGTGTGGCAAAACTGCATGTCTTTTTTTAATGAAACGAGGCCCTCCACTGGTCTCTCACCTTATGAAGAGGGACCCTTCACTGCATTGCCACCTCCGGGCCACCTCCGGGCACCTCCGGGACATTTTACTTGGTGACCCGACAACGTCACAATGTCAGTTAGTACCAATAATTCTTAACAGCCTCATAATGGGCTAGGCATGAAGGCGAACCAACCACATCATGTGCACGCACTAAACGAAGGCGACTTACTGGCGTACATAAGTCTGTGGGGAGTTGCCAAGATTTCCTTGGAGATGATCCAGCCAATTTGGAATTGGATATTGCCGAAATTCGATCTGAATGGGGAGAGTGAATCGGCACAATTGCGTTTTAGCTTTGGTTTTCCCCTTCCTCCATTAGGTGTCTCAGAATATTAGCAAAATAAGTGGAAGGAATGGGGTTATAGTGATGAGCAATCTTTCTGGACTTTAAAAGAAAAACCTGGATGTTTGCTTGTCAGGTTTATTTTGAAACACCTTGTATCTGTTCTGTCCGATGAATAGATAGATACTTTACAATGGCTATGTGTTTTGACCTGTTAAACGTTTTCAGTTGCCCTACATCTTCAAGGCATAAAGAAGCGAACAGTAAAACTTATCCATAAACCTACACACAAACACCTTACTCGTAACTTCTCCCGTACGTAATAAATTGTAGCCATAGTAAAGCAATACTGAAACAATGAAATGCAGCCAGATCAAACTGGTTAAGTTCGAAGGATGGTTTTGTAACGGAAATAACTGTTCGTCCAATCCGATTTTAAAACGGAATAATACCGAATAAGAGTTCTGTTGGATGACAAAAATTCTACTGTCTTCAAGCGTTAACTCGGACTAGTAGCTTTTTGACGCGCACCCAGCGTTAGCCATGGCGCCAGAAGGAGAGAGGGTCAATTTTGCTAGGTAAATCCTATCGGAAATCCTAGGTCCATGCTACAATCGACATGCTACAATCGACATGCTACAATCGACATGAGCATGAGACATCACAGGACCCTTCTCTGCCCGAAAATGCCAGGGGTGGCTGAAGCCGGATTCGAAACCGGGATCTGTGGCACTGGAGACGGTCATGCTAACCATCAGGCCACCTTGCCCCATTGTTAACTCGGACTATCTGATTTTACTTCCTTCCCGAAAGAGGCCTGCTCTTTAGGTCCCCTGGCTCCTTTTAATATTTTAACTTTTAAACTTTTGAAACCATAGACGGGTGTAATAGGCGGCATCCTTTGCCCTGTCTCTTCCTAATCACCTTCAATTTTCAGAGGCCTTGAGAAGAAAAAACTTCCTTTAATCAGGTGCTAGTAGCTCTTGGTCGCAATGGTCGCAAAGTAACGTCACAAAAGGGTCATTAGCGTAAATAGCGCTCACCACTTGATCTAGGACCGCAGAAGCGCAGACAACATGGCGCTGGAAATCGTAGCTTAAGCCAAAGAGGTCAATTGCGAGTTTTTTACATATTGTTTTTCCATTGGCTGTTGATTTTGCTGTGCCTCCACTGACGTCACAATGCAGTTTAACAGCTTACGCGCGTGCACACATGTCAAACCAGACCGGAGCCACTGACATCTATACGAACATATTGGCGGGAAAACGACTTAATGAGCTGGGGAAGGACCAACCTTCCTATATACTATCGTTCCACTCGACCTTGGCTTAAGCCGTCCCCCATTGGAGTACAAAAATGCCGACAAATAAACATTGCGCTGTCGCAAACTGCCAACACCATTCCTGGTATTTTTACAAACTGCGTACGGCAAATGTTAGCTAACACAATGCGGCACCTTCACGAAATTCGCTCGCCCTCGCTCTCTTTATTGTTGTTTGCCAGTCATTTTTAAGTTGCGTGATCGCAACGTACGGTGGCGTATTGGGACACATACCAACTTTTTTCTACACACACAAAACTTTTATGAACCTGGAACAAGATGGCCATTGGCACAGGCACAGTTTGCCATATATCCTCCTATGGTTACTGTATTATGCAGTGTTGGAACGCCGAAGTTCTGGTTTCATGACAGTTTTGTGTATTTAGAAGAAAATTTGGTATTTGTTTTAATGAGCCACCGTAGTAACAACACGCATTTCTTCGCATTTGCCCTCCAAACTCGTGCCCTCGTAATAATGACGCTTGCCGAGAGTTCCTTTCCATAGGAATATGCTCCTCCTTTAACGAAGTGAGTATAACACCTTTTTTGCATCAACAGGCGAATTTTTTTTTAGCATGAGAGCAAGAAGAAGGAAAAATAAGGGCGCGTTTTGCAGCGATTCGCCTTTGCATTCTCGCAGCTAGAACTCAATCGCGATGGCAAAGATGACATTGCCACGGTAAAAACGCTAACTGGATTAGCTAAATCCGACATCGTTTGAGTAAATACTTGCAGTCTTACAATCCGTGCCAATAATATAAAGAATTCCTCATGACGAAACATTTTTCCCAAACGCTTCTGAACTCATGTTATTTGCTGTTTTCGTTGCGAGGCGGCAGACATAAAACCGCCGCCATGTTGGAATTTGAGGTGATTTCTAGCTTCTAGCTGCGAGAATGCAAAAGCGAGTGGTTACGTAAACGTGCCCTAACCATGTCCCAACGTGCACCTCGAACGTTATGGTGTGTTTCTGGGGACACCCCACAACGTTCGCGGTGTACGTTGGGACATTGTAATGGGAAGAGGAAGAGAGGGGGGGGGGAGGCGAAGAGAAGAGAGCAGGGTTCAAACATGAAAAAAAGCAAGGAGGAGTGAACGTGGGGAAGGGGAATATGGGGGAAGGCCAACTGCAGTTACAATATACACGGCTTTAAAATACACACAAAAATGCGCTGTAGAATTCAGTGCTAAAAAAACACACATAAAAACCAGGCCACTGGGCGTGAAAAACGCCCCCTGCCCCCCACCCTGCGGTGAAATGAATCAGAGGATGCATGGCTTGAATGAGCGAAGCCACCTTAGCACAATTCCTCATCTTCAAGAACCTGCATTATTTAAATTACACATTTCACTATTATGAGGCAGCTGTACTCCTAGATTAGTGCGTCTTCATGACGGGCTTTACAACTATAGTCATTAGATATTCTTACATTATAAACAAAGATTCACTCACAGCAACAAGACGTAATAAGTAAAGTGGGAGGAGAGAAACTTTTTAGGGCAGCGTACTTCTCGAAGGCACAGCTTTGAGACCGTCTTGAGCAACGGAGGTTACTACAGGCAGGGGTGACAGAGAGGGAAGTAAGTGTGGCTTCTATCCCTAGGCATATGTGCTTCAAAGGGGCCCAGCCCACCAGCTCAGGATAAAAAAAATAAAACTGCGAAAAGGGTGTGGTCAGTGTGTTCAGCAGCACCACATGCCCTGGATTAAATTTGCACTGTCGCTGATTGACAATGGTATGAAAATACCGTGGCGCCATCTAGCGGCAGTTATATTGTTAACCATTACAGTTGCTCCCAGGTGCACGAGGACCTGCCAAATTTTCACTCAATAATTGAGGAAACTCGTGGCTCGTTTGTTTCATTACAAGAAATGATGTTGTGCATTCGTTCGTTTGATGTAAGCAAGTGCTAGATAGCACCAGGAGCGAATGACATATACCACGTCCGTAGGTGTACACTCCTGATAGTACTAGATAGCGCTAGATGTTGCCAGATTCTGAAGACTTTCAGTCGGTGATAGTGCCACTTCAAAAAGGGGCGTTGTGCGGAGGGGGGGGGGGGAGCTGTGCCCATAGCATTGTACTATTAACAACTGACGGAACTGCAGATACGGCTTCACACGAAAATCACGAAAAGCCTGATTGGGGAGAGGGGGGCATAACAAATTTGGAGTTACTGGCTCCATCAGACATTTGGAAGACCCTGGTACAGGCAGCCAATCAGAGGCTTAACTTCAAAATTGCGGACCAGGGGCGGCAATGCAGTGAAGGGTCCCTCTTCATAAGGTGAGAGACCAGTGGAGGGCCCCGTTTCATTTAAAAAAGAAATGAAGTTTTGCCACACAAGGCATGAGTCCAGTAGAAGTCCCCCCCCC